>JAXGGA010001782.1:0-140263 GCA_038373865.1 Uloborus plumipes | reverse complement strand
TTTTTGAATTCATCTCTAGCCACCTTTATCAATGGTATAGCTTGTGGAGACAAAAATCGTCTTTTGCACAATCATTCAAAGGCTATATTCGTACTTAAAGGTATGCATTAACTTGCTATCGATATAGCCATCACAATTAGTAAAACGTGGACTAACAACATGTCGTACAGTAAAATTTCCAACAGTATCAATACAAAACAATCTATTAAGTATTTGACTTTGCTCCAATTGTTTATTTTTGTAAGTTTTATCACAGCCTCTGTATCTCGAAACCTCCGTATCTCGAATTTTTCTTTTGTCCCGTGAAATTCGAGATAGACAGGTTTGACTGTATTTACTGTGCTTGTACGTAGCACCAACCATCTCGTGAGATTTAAATATCTATTAACATGAGTAGTCGATAACAGACAGGAAGAAGTTACCTCTCAAGGTCAAAACATATGATAATACAAGCAGTTTTCAAAATTTGCTACCCATACTGCTGAAACTTTTGTTGCAAGTCGAAAACGATTTTTGCTTTTTTTTTTAGTTTTAATTTTATTTTGTTGTTATGTTATAAAATGATAAAGTTCTAGTACTTAATATTTAAAATATTGATTAAAAGCTAGTAATATTCTATGCTTTGATCATTTATTAAATATTAACCTTAAAAATATCAAAATAAACAAGTGCTTGCAGGGTAAAGTGAAATAGCTCATTCCGTTTACTTATAATTTATAAAATCACGTTCCTATTTATTTATTAGTTTATTAATTTGTATTCCTTCATTCATTCACTTATTTGTTGATTTAATCATTTATTTTCTTATTTTTTCACTCATTTATTATTTTATACATTAAATTAAATAAACTATTTACTTATTTATTCATTAAAAGTTTCATCATTTATTCATTCATTTAATCAAACTATTAATTTTTAACAAAAAAATCATTAAAAAAAATTTTTTTTTTACTTTGCTCCATGAAAAGAAAAAGTTAACCACTCCCCGCCCCCCACTTTTTTTGGAACTATAAATTTGCTGCCAAAACTTTAACATAATGTTTCAGTGTTTTAAAGTATTTTATCAACAGTTCAATCATAAAATACATTGCCCTTTCTTCACTGCTGTAATTTTCAAAACAGATGTCCAATTTAGGTATTTTAAAAGAGGCAAGTTACCTTAACTATTTTTCCCCACATATTCCAAACTTACAGACATATTACTCACCAGTCACCACTAAGCAATCTTTGAGTTGGCCTAGCAGTTGACTTTATGATTACAAACGAAATCTGAATGCGCTATCCTTGATCTGTTGATGCACACGTTTAGCTTTTACACGAAACGTTTACTTTTCCCCAATTACAAGCGTGGCAGATAAAGGGTCAGCTGTACAATCGTGCATGATGAAAAAAAAACTCGGCCAATTTAAAAGAGGACTGGATTTTGACTTTTTCCAAGACCTGGAACCGTGTTTGCTTACAGCAGTTGATAAATCATGCGTTACTTAATTTTTTAGTTTTGAGTTCCAAGTGTCGACTTCATAGGCGGATTTAGGCTGTGAATTCTGGGGGTGCAAAAACACAGGGTTTCGGGGGAGGGGTACGTATTCCTCAGGACAAACACAGGTCCCAGGGCCCTCCTTTGACAATTTTTTGGTATTTAATTTTGGAAATTGTACATAATCCGTAATGGTTGAAGATTACTCCTCTGAAAATACAGCTGCTACAAAAATCTTACAAGAAACTTATCCACCACCCCTACTGTGCAAACCCTTTTCCTTTTTAAAATAGTAATATTTGTTGCAGTTTTCATTGTTCGAAGTGTTTTTATTAATTTAAGCGTAAGGAAGCATTAGATTGCTGTGCGTTTTTTATCATTTGCAAATTTAGACTCATTTTTTAGATACATATATCATATATGGAGAGAAAGTAAGCATTGAGAAGTAGAAAATAGTACTATTTCGTTCTTCCCTAAATTTTATAAACCAGCATCAATTGATGTAAAAACTGTAATGAAGCTTCGCAAAAATTAAATTAAAAAATATATATATATATACAAAACTATAGTTCTGTTACTTTAAAATAGGTACATCAAGATTACAAGTTTTGCGTTGTCTCCATGGAAACTGCTAAAATAATTCATTTATTTGAGGTTCCTGGAGTTAGGTTTCCATGAAGGTGAATCAAAATTTGATTTTGATACATCTCTTTTAAGATAACAGA
The DNA here is from genome assembly GCA_038373865.1 of Uloborus plumipes. NCBI lineage: Eukaryota > Metazoa > Arthropoda > Arachnida > Araneae > Uloboridae > Uloborus > Uloborus plumipes. The sequence goes on along the minus strand of JAXGGA010001782.1, from coordinate 138,061 downwards.
CTACAGGACGGGGAAGACTTGAAATTTCTCCGATTTTGCCTCTCACTTCACGTATTATAATTCCTCTTAAAATTTCTAGCTCTAACCCCCCCCCCCCCCCCAAGTAAAAAAGTCTAATCGCGCCTAGAAACTAGAGCTCTACAAAACATATAGAACAATGAACCAATAAATTATTAGAAGGAAAGAAAAAATAAAGCTTAAAAGCAAATTAGTGGTTTTTTTTTTGGAGCACGGGGGGGGGGGGGGTTAGTAATTTTCAGGAAGGGATCCGTGATGATCTGGACCTTTGGGAACCTCTGAACTACAAAATATGTTGTATTTTTGTTTTTTCTTTCAAGTAAATTAACTTTCATAGCCAGCTATTAAAAAATATATCTAATTTTCCAAACTATTTTCCAATGGAATATACTTAATTTTTTTTTTCAAAATTCAAGCAAAATTTTGGGGGTGCTGGGCAGTAGTAGCTGGGCCCTGTAAGTCCGCCTATGGTCGACTTGATAAGAACCACTTTTACCGTCAGTAACGTACTGTGGCAAACTTAAGAAATTGCGCTACCCCCCCCCCCCCCCATGGTCGCCTTGATGGAAGGGCAAAGGGGGTCACTGTGACCTCCCAAAAGAATTCTGTATTCAGAAAACGATGATTAGTCGGCAAATTTAAAGACAATATTTCAATGTTGTTATTCCTTTTTTTTTCTTTTTACTTTCTTCTATATCTAATATATAGAAGAAAGTATTGGTTTCGTGAAAATTTTCGAATGTCGAATTTGGACGGATTTGCACGTTTTGAGGTGCGCTGAGTCCATTTCGACCATTTTTGGAAAATGTCTGTCTGTGTGTGTGTCTGTCTGTGTGTGAGTCTGTATGTGTGTGACCAGTTTTTGTGGCCGCGCTAGAGCAAAAACTACTGCATGAAATCGAACAAAAATTTTTGCACATATGTACCACCATGTGAACTGGTGCACCTGACTTTTTTTAGCGAATTCCTCCAAGGGGGGAGGAGCAATCGCACGTGATCTGCGCGGGGGTGATTGCTATATCTCAGAAAGTAACCGGCGGAATTAAACGAAAATTGGTCCATAGGTAGATCCTACTGAGTACAGGTGTTGATTTAATTTGTTTGTCAATATCTCGAAGAGGGGTGGAGCAATCGCACGTGTTCTGCGCGGGGTTGATTGCTATATCTCAGGAAGTAACTGGCGGAATCAAACGAAAATTGGTCCATAGGTAGACCCTACTGAGTACAGGTGCTGATTCAATTTGTTTGTCAATATCTCGAAGGGGGGTGGAGCAATCGCACGTGTTCTGCGCGGGGGTGACTGCTATATCTAAGGAAGTAACCGGCGGAATCAAACGAAAATTGGTCCATAGGTAGACCCTATTGAGTACAGGTGCTGATTTAATTTGTGTGTCAATATCTCAAAGGGGAGTGGAGCAATCAAAAGTGCTTATTTTGTCATTGCACCTACTGTATCTCAGGAAATATTGCTGCGATTTGAATGAAATTTGGAATAACACTAACCCAATATGGAAACAAGCATCGAATAAATTTTGGCACTAATCGCCCCAGGGGGAGGGTGGGGTGATTTTTGCGCTTAGTCAACAAAAAATTAATTCATTAAAAAATCGCTTTCACGCTATTTAATTATCAAAACAGCTGAAAACTTTCAATGATCTGAAATTTTAAACTGTTGCCAATTTCTTTTGATTAACAAATAAAATGTTTGCAATTAATCTAAACAAGGCTTTTGTAATGATTTCCAATTTCGCTCATTGATTCTGCATTTGCAGGGTTATTACGATAATTGGGAAATTGGTGCTGTTTCCAATTATTCGGGCGAGTACGTATTTTATTTTGTAACTGGAATTCATAAGATAGATATAGAAGAAAGTTTCGTGACGGCCACGACAGCTAGTTAAAAATGTTTTTGATGATGACCAATGTTTCTTCTCAATAGATGGTTCATTTTTCCCTCTAGCTCTTATTCTTATGAGTTTTTTTTTTTCCCATAACTTTTTTTAACAATGTAATCAAAAACAAAATTCATAACTTTTTTGTTTTATTTTTTACAGGTAAGAATTCCGACCCCTGGCTGCTGCGCCCGTGGCGAGAACGACTCCTGCCAATCCCTAAGTACGGCACTGCTTATTGTTCCCGGTAAAGGGAACTGAGTTAGATGAGAAATTAGCACTTAGTTTTGTTTCATAAATTTCGAAAGCAAATGATTTTTTTTTACTTTTTGTTAGATTATGGCAAGCAGCGATTGCACGATCATTCAGACTATTAGATTGTGACGAATGGCGTGACACAATCGTAAAGACAATTAAACGTGAAACGCCAAGAGGCAGTAAAATGAAATCAATACTCAAAATCTTGATTCCTCAAAAGCAAAAAAAAAATAAATAAATAAATAAAATCTATAATTACGTTCCAAGTACAAGAATTTTCGTCTGCACTCAGTGACACAAATTAAAAATTAAAGAAAATACCGACAAGATAAAACTGACATTTAATTAATAGTAAAACAAAAATCGCCACAGATAAATACTTATATGTTAATTGCTGCCTGCAGATTGTATCCCAAAAAATAAGATACAAATTTTTATTAAAGCTTGACCAGGGAGAGATGGCACATGACCTTGAATCAGAAAAGGTCCTCTTCATTTTATAATAGGTAGCATCAGAGAGATCATGCCGGTAGTAAAATCTTTGATGAACTAAAATTTGATTTTCTTGCTGATAATACGCATTTAAAAATGAAGCGGTCCGTTTCTGCGTCAAGGTCAAGCGCCATCTCTTCGTGGTCAAGCGCCATTTCTTCGTGGTCAAGCTTTATCAGAAATTTAAGATTTTTGTCTTTTAAGTTTTAGGGTTTTTTTTTTCTCCCCCAGCTAAGAAATAGACTTCTTGAGAATCTGAATCACGTTACTAGGTCGTGTTGTTTCTGCTACCGGGATTACATTTATAACAAGAACTAGAATTAAATTAAAAGTTAAAGAAAAAAGGTCCCGAGGAAAGCATTAAAAGCACCTCATATTCGCAATTCAAGCCAGTTACAGGAGGTGTTGGCCAGTGGATACTGAAAGATATAAAACAAAGACCCACCTGTTTTGCAGCTGTTCCAGCTACATCTGCCCAATGAGACACCTGCCTTGTCACCTTGTCGGCGCTAAATTGTCTACCTTTAATTACTTAAATTACCGCAAGGTGGCATGGCGAGAACTCGAGCTAACACAGTTTTTGAGTTACGGGAATAAACCTGGGAATTTTGGGGGGACAAACCTGGAACTTTGGTAAGTATTGGGAATTTCGGAAGTAAATAAAATCAATGTTTTACCACGTCGATTCTAGGCTCAAAACATGCTTGTGTTGGATTTTTTCAGTTACATCGCTGTTAAAAAATATTATATGTTCTCAAAATTGAAATTAAATTTAAACTAAAAAAATGCATGTTGAACAATTTTTATATTTTGTTAAAAAGAAATTCCTTTTTTTTAATTTAATTTTTATATGTTAAAAAAATAGATCCTTGCTGACGTTTTAAATATTATGAATAATGAATTATCTTAGTGCTATTATTAAGGGGTACTAAATATACAAATAAATAGCTTAACAGTGTAATTACACACTACTAATGTTAAATCAATCAATTAAATATTTATTTTCAAACTAATAAATAATTCTTCAGCTAAAAGTGGATAACTTTTAAGTCTATTTGACTTTTTCTTTAATTTACGTAATTTGCATTCATAACAATAAAAAGTATTCAAATTTTTAAATCGTATTTTCGGGTAAAATATAAATAAAATGTTCCTTTGTTTAAATGTTTTATGTGATAGTTTATAAAATATGGCTAAAAATGAAAATTTATATGATTTTTTCAACTGAAATTTTTTATTTTCAGCCAACTTTTATAAACTATCTCATAAAACAATGCAGGTAATGCATTATTTTGTGCAATCATGCCTAATGATTGGAAATTAAGTGGAAATTCAAAGTTTGAAACAAAATTGTGACGCCTGGAACATTTTGAAATTTTGTTAAAAAAATATTTAAATTTGAAATTTGAAAAAAAGTATTCATTGTTTTTGCACTAATTTGTGTTTTTTATGCTTTTAGATGTAGTAAATATACAATAATACAAGCACACAGAGTTTTGGACATATAAATCAATAACTGAAAAAAATCAATTTTATTTGTCCACTGTAGCCTTAAAAAAGTCTAAACGGTTATAATTCCAGTTCAATATCATGAAGAAGTTCCGAACAAATTCAATCATGCGAAGAAAAAAATGTACGACCGATTGGTACCAGTAAATTTGAATTGTGCAAGTAAAATTCTACTCCCGAAATTGCGGAAGAGAATGCTAAATTCGTTTTAATTAATGTCTCCGGTAATAGAAATCCCACCGAAATTAGATCTAGATTAGAATGTTTTTGATCAAGTGCGCAGTGACTTTTAAAAGAAGTCGAAATCTGTCCATTAGTTTAGGAACTATGATTGCCCACAAGCAGACCCCCCCCCCCCCCACACACACACACACACATACACAAACACGTCAAACTTATACCCTCTACTTTTTTGCGTTGGAGGTTTAAAATACTTGTTATAAACATACACAGGCGCGGATACAGAGGAGGGGGGTTATGACCCCCTCCTTAAGCGACTAAGTATAGGATAAAACTGCAGATTTTGGGACTATTATTACGAAAAAATTGCCAAACACACCCATTTTTGCACAAAAATTGAGCTTTGACCCCCCCCCCTTCCCTTTCCGAAAATGACCCCCTCGTTAACCAGAAGCTTGATCCGCCCTTGAACATACACCATTAATCAGTGGCCGTGACATAAATCACACCGAAAAGACTTTCTAGAAATTAGTTCCTAAAGAATTACACTTCCGTTAAAGAATCGTTAACAATCCTTTTTTCAGGATGCTCCAAACTAGAATGTAGGGCGCTGTAATCAGGGCCATATTTAAAGGGTGGGTTTTTAGCGTTAACCCCCCCCCCCCCCTGAAAGGAATGCTTTTAGTAAATATATTTTGCTGTAAAAAAGTATTATGACAAGTTTTTTTTTTTTTTTTTTGTCTAATTTTTCTTTCAATCTCATTCGAAAAATGGAATTAGTATAATTAAAAACTTGTACAAACTCAGTAAACTTTATCTGACGCAGGCCCGCCATTCGGGGGGGGGGGGTCATTTGCCCCCCCCCCCCGACTTTGAGAAATCAATGTATTTACATATAAGTGGGCGTGGTTTTTGTTGTTTTCTGGTGAAATTGTATTGTGTTGTGTTTTTACCCTTTGCCCCCCTCTGGAAAAATTTGAAATGACGTCCCTGATCTGACGTATTTATTTTAATTTTTATTGCAAATATTACTTCTCATAAAACAAATACAGCATTCTCCTTCAGATTTTAACTATCTGACGATAGCAAAAACATCAAAATTCTTATTAAATTTCAAAAAAAAGTAAGAAATATTACATCAGTTAAGCTTATACGACTACACGCTGACAAATTGCTATATGTTTTCTTTTTGAACCTCAGTTGCCATGTGGTTCCTTTTTCCGATTTGCAGTCTGCCAACGTGGCTAGTTCACCAGCCCATGCTTCTCCATCATGCAGGATATGGCGGCACAGTACTAGCGGTAGAAGGCGCCATTTGTTGAGTTGCCGGGTCACCAATATGATGCTTACGGACATATGTTCCTGGTGAAATTTGATTCATGCTCCTTTGTGGTGGGAACTCACTTTCACTTCTAAGAGATTGAATCAAATGAACTATAAGGCTCGGGGGTAAAGTTGAGCTATATGCTCTCGGAAGTACGCCATACTTTTCGCAATTCGTAATTGCGAAAAACATAATTTGAATTCAAAATGTCAAAACTCAAATTAATTTTCCTTTTTTTTTTATGTTCTCCGTTTTAGAAAAAATTCACTATTTAAAAAAAGGAAAACAAAATATAATGAACATGTTTCCAAACTGATCGGAAATGTGTCCACTGCCGGCGAAAACAATAGATTTTTTTTTCTTTGACAAATATTACGATGCGGCGCTTACGTGGTATGCGGCGCATACTCCCAAAAATACGGTAACCTACCTTTTTCCCCTTTCTTTGACGAACACTTGCAAGAAGATGTGTTAGGGAGGTAGCTTCAAGTCTTTACCCAACCTCGAAGATCCCGCACTTAATATATGTACAGATATGTACGTGACTAAAAATGAGACCCACCTTCCCCCATTCTAAATTTTTTTCACAATGCCACTAAATAATGTAAATGACTAGTAATTAGATGACTTTTTACGTGGAACTATCGACAATATTCTCACAAGGGGAAAAAATTGCTACAAATAATAAAGTACTATAGTTTCAAGCATTCAAGAAACAATAAAGCATTCCAACTAAATGAAAAAGCCAAGCAAAGGACTAGAAAAAATGTTTTATTAAATAAACAAACAATACACAACAAAAACAAGCAAAGGCGGGAGGGCGGCGGTCACTTCCCGAGGGATTTCCGGCAACTCCTGAGCCAAACGATCCCCTTGCAGACCTCGTAAAAGACGTCCGGCACCGTGCAGTCGGCGGTGTCGGCGTTGGGCACGCGCACCATTTGCACCGTCGTCGCGCCGAACAGGCGGCGCTCGAACTCGATCAGCTGCTGGAAAAAACCGTTGTTGGGGCGGACGATGCGCCGACGGGACCGCACGTGCCGGAACGCACTGCGCAGGCTCATGGCCTGGTGCTTCATCAGGTAGGCTGCAAGAGGGACAAGGGCAGTAGAGTTAGTGCATCGCCATCAGGAGGGATCCAGTGCAAGGACACATACTTAATAGAACAAGTGGTTAAAAAAGTTTCTCTAGGGAATAATGTGGTTGCAAAGTTTGTTATTTTCATACTATTCTAGGCGCGGATCCGGGGGTGGGGAGGGCTCATGACCCATTTAGCCTGAAACAGCATTTGTAGGACTTATATTGCGAAATAATCGCCAAATAGCCCCGTCTTCACACAAAAATTGGGCTTACAAGGAGACGGCACGGCCGTGGGGTCGGAGATTCGGGTCAATTTTTTTTTGTGGGGAAAGAGGACCAGTAGTATCTCACGTGGTTGAAGTAATACGACGCACTACTCAGAAAATTTTGAGAAAAATCGAATTTAAGTTTCCGATTTTTAAGTTGAAGCCTTATCAGTTTAAAATCTCTTTCTTGTGGTAAGCCAACGTGGTCTAGTTGGAAGAGTGCCAGGCTTGCGATCCGGTAGGCAAGGGTTCAAATCCCACTGCAGGTTTTTTTTTTTTTTTCTTTCTTTCTTTCTTTCTATTTTTTTTTTTTTTTTTTTTCTCTTTTCCCTCCAAGTTGTTGGTTATGTTTCTCCTCCGAACCTAATTAAAAAAAGAATATTTGAGCCAAAGAACGCAAAGTTTTTCATTCACTGAAAAACATTCGCGCTCGTTATTCTATCTGCTCATAGAACGTTCCGATCTTTATTTTTATTATTAATATTAATTTTTACCTAGCAATTATTGAAACTGTTCACATCTCTATAGTATTTTTTAATACTGTTTTGATTTTTTTTTCAATTATTTTCTTTTTCTTACAACAACACAATTCATAACGGTGGGTTTCATTTATTTTTCATTGTAAATCATATAAGGAGGAACATTGGAACAATAATGAGAATAAATTCAATATTTTTAAGAAAATAATTATATACAAAACCCGCAGTGGTAATTACCGTTGAAAAAAACAAACTAATACTTTTTACATTGGGCAAATATTTTTTTACAGTTATTATAACATTTTTATATTAATGAGTATAAATTCAATTTTTTTCATACAATAATAAAAAACAAAAACTGTAGCCATAATTAACGAAGAAACAAACAAAGCAATAATTTTCAAATGGTGTAAATAATTTTTACAATAATTATAACACTTGGATATTAATGAGAGTAAATAAAAAAAAAGAAAGAAAGAAAGAAAAAATCCCCCCGCAGTGGGATTCGAACCCTTACCCACCGGATCGTAAGCCTGGCACCCTTCCAACTGGGCCACGGTGGCTTAGTACAAGAAAGAGATTTTAATTTGATAAGGCTTCAACTTTAAAATCGGAAACTTAAATTCGATTTTTCTCAAAATTTTCTGAGTAGTGCGTCGTATTACTTCAACTACGTGAGATACTAATGGTCCTCTTTCCCCACAAAAAAAATTGACCTGAATCTCCGACCCCACGGCCGTGCCGTCTCCTTGTTAGACCCATTCCTTTCAAAAAATGATCCCCTCCAAAAACCAGAGGCTGGATCCGCCCTTGTATATGCTTAATTTATTGTGTTCTTGAAAAACTTGGCGTTTGTTCCGTTACTTCTCATAACTTGACCTTACTTTCCAAAAATATACCTGCATGTTGTTTTTTCTTTACACCAGTTTTAAGAGTTCTATGGGTTGATGAAAAACTGACGATATATCGCCAAGCAAGTTTCCTTTTCGAGACTAATTTTTGGCGCCAAATTTAGTTTTTAATCACCAAATGTCAGCGAAATTCAAGCACGGATCTAGAGGGAGGATCCGGGGCTCATAAATAACCCCTCCCTTTAGCAAACAAATTTTAACTTAACTGCATTTTGCAGACTTATATTAAAAAAAAAAAAAACGCCAAATAACTTCGTTGTTGCAAAAATAGCACTTTGACCCCTCCCTTTCTGATAATTCCTAACTAGAACCTAAACTAGAAGCTGGATCCGTCATTGTCGAAATCGACAATATTTAGAACCAGGCGAAGAACTGAAATTAACTTAAATACTGTTTTTTTTTTTTTTTTTTTTTTTTTCCCCTCGAATATAAGCGTCAGAAATTTCCAGAAAAAAATAGCTTCATTGGAATACATATGATATCTCGATTTGTTAATGTTTTTGGTCAAAGGAAAAGGACTCATTTGGCAATAAAGAATTTTCCACAATAAGCCATAATAAGCAAACCATACAGAGTGCGATTTACTTCAACCTTTGCTTAAAATTTCAAGCATTAATTATGAAATTCAGCCAAAGTTTTCTGTCTTCACGTTTCAAGAATTCGATTTGTTGCTGTGACAATATTAGATCTTTACAATTTAATTACCACAACCCTCCTTAACTATCTACTTCATTGAAGATGATAATCCCTACATAACGCATTTATTGAACAATTATGCTAAGATATGGAAGTGAAGTGTAGACATTTTTAAAGTTATATCATAAGTTCTTAGTTCATAATATATTGACCCATTACTTCACCCTATTTTTTATAAATATTACTCATTTTTAAATAACCTCTGCTAAATGACAACCTGTTCAAACAACTTTTCTTTTTCTCACTAAACAAGAGATTGCTTTAGAAAGATTAGCTTGAATAACATGTAAAACTGAAAAAATCTACTGTTTTAGAGGAATTTTTGTTGAGACTAAAAACATTGCAGTTAAGATAATCCGACTTAAAATTTAATTGGCTTGTGAAGTCATTTCATGACATTTCTAGCAAGATTTTATGTTAACACTTCATATTAGATACTAAATTAATGTCTCCAATAAAGATGATGGCTCTTCCAAAGTTTTATACCTTACTGTAGTTTATAACTCCATCCAGAACTTTGTTCATCTATAACCCTATTTAAGCAACACATTTTTAGAGTAGCTTCCAAACAAGATACTTGATAAAAGCAGGAATTTTTCATCTAGTCATCTGTACTAATTCTGTAACTAGGTGTAACCATCTTCTTGTCCATACCATGAGAACTTTTGTGACATTTTTTATTCTAAAGATAATGTGGTCTAGATCAGGGTTTCTCAATGGGGGCCATGTAGCCCCCCAGGGAGCCACGGAAAAATATAGGGTACCACAGAAAGGAAATGAAATTTCGGGGGGCCATGAGAAACCAAAAGAGGGCCACGAGATATTTTTTAACGATAATTATAAAAGTATCACTTAAGAGTTTGGGAATTAATATTCGTCGATACTAAGCTCAAAATGAGAAGGAAAATACCAAAAAATAAAAAATATGCATTACTTTTTCTCTTACCCCTTTTCTATAGCTCACAAATCGCTCTAAAGACACCAGTTAGTCTTCAGAATTGTATAAAATATTTGGAGAAGAAACTTCATTTAATTTTCATCCTGAAATTCCATATATACCGAACAGAAGAAAACGTTTTTGTGTACACAGTCTGTAATTAATACACTGCAAGCAGTTATACGAGGATATGAAGTTGAGATTTAATGACTTTTTAGACATGGAAATAACGGAATGGGTAATCAACCCATTTCAAGCCGATATAAATGAAATAGATCCTGCTCTTCAAGAATCTTTAATCGAATTACAAAGTGACGTAGGTGCAGAGATAAAATTTTAAAGTAGTGGTGTCAATTTTTGGCTTCCTAATGAAGTGAGAAAAAAGTATTTCCAACTTTGGGAAAATAGCCAAAATACATTTGATTGCTTTTCCCACGTCATACCTCTCATACCTTGTTCAATCGGATTTTAGTTGACTTCTTCACGCAAAAACAAAAACGCAGAATAGATTGGATATTGTCAAAAGCGATGACTTATGGCTAGCTTTAAATAATTTTGCCCCTGGTATAGGAAATTTGGCAAAATTGCACCAAGCACAAGGTTTACATTAAATATTTGTATATATATATATCTGTAATTAGCATTGAAAATAAAATACATCTTGTATTTATGTGTATATGCATATATATATTACACACCGTACGCACTTATGGCAGGAGGCCATGGCTACTCTGAACATTGAAAAGGGGACCATGTGCCAAAAAAGGTTGAGAACACATGGTCTAGATCAAACTGATAGACCTGGTGGATTACACATATACCATTTCAAAACTCGAGCGAAACAGTTTAACCAGGAGTATTTTATTATAAAACACAACAAATAATTAATAGCAAATGATTTAGAACATTTTAATTTTCAGAGAGGAAGTTATTTTAGGAAGTGAAGGTGGTATGGTGCAATACATGCCTAAGAAAATACTGTTTCTAATGGGAATATGGATTACAAGGAAAATTGCATGCAAATAAAATGATTAGCAAAACTTAAAATAAAGCCTACTTACTATACATATACAGCATAAGGATTTTTTTTTTTTCTGAACTTCATTAATTTTGAATAAACCATTGAAAAGCAAATAATTTTTTTACAATTTGTTTAATAAAATACGCAACAACTTCTATTCCCGAGTTGGGAACGGTCTACTCAGCTTTTTAACGTTTCAGTGGGTCAATAAAATGAGTACCAAGCATGCTTGGAAACTAAACCCTTGGAGGTTCTGCGTTTGGTTGACTAGCTAACCGGAACATCTGACTTGCACCCCAGAGCCCTTGGTCTTGTAAACTCAGGTTCGCACAGTAGGCCCTGGCCCTAATGGTCTCTTGGGCCACCGAGTTTAGATATGACAAAAGGATTTTTATTGTGCAAAATGATTAAATGTTAGAAAAAGTGTACAAATTAACTTTTACCAAACATTAACTGTTAGAAAAAGTTGTAAACATTAATTTTTTTAATGCATACTTTTAACTTATAGTGTTTCACAAGTGAGAGGTGACAAGATCATAAGAGACTAGAAATGCAAAAAAAAAAATACAACTATGATTGTCTAAAGTCACCTATACAAAATGTGGCTGAAAAAAAAATTACAACTATGACTGTCTAAACTCACCTATACAAAATGTGGCTGAACGACTAATGCCAGCAAAACAATAGACTAGAGTTTTTCCACCAGTTCGTTGCTCCTCATGAATAATATCAGCAACTTCATCTAAGTACTTCGATATATTTTGCCTGTCATTATCTTCAACCTGAAAATTAAGAAATCAAAGCAGGCTTGCATAACACTGAAAAACCATACAGAATGAAATGTCTTTATAATATTTTTCCCCGTGCTCTTCTAAGCAGCATGTGGGGTGTCTGGCTGCTGAGACTGGTTGCGCTTTTACAGAGCATCACACTCGTACTGGAAAAAATAGTGAGTTTGAAATCTTTATTGAATAATTCCACTTCAAATCAATCATGAGAAAAAAAAGCTTTTGACTGATTTTATTAAAACTTGGTGTGAAGGACACATTACAAGATAAATAATCCCGCCAATTTTTAGATTTTTACTTCAAAACTTGCACAAAGCTGATAAATAACTTAAAAAGTATGAAAAAAGTCCCAAAGGTTTTTACATGTAAATGACTGTAACTTTTTTCTAATTATAGTAGAATAAAAATTAAAGAACCATAGTAAAGGCAATGGCAAAAAATAGAGCTTTTTATTGATATATTACATGACATACTTGCGACAGGTTTAGGCTTCAAATTACGCCAAAATGGTTAAAAAATCACTAATTTTTACCAGTAAAAATGGGATGAGCAAAAAAAAAAAAAAAAGAAACCACTTTGGGCTGTTAGACACCCCGCATGCTGCTTAGAACAGTATAGGGAAAGATATATTAAAAAGCCAGTCATCATAAAATAATCACTCAAAACGTTGCTAGCTCTTAGGGCCCTACTCCACATCAACGTAAAACGCGACCGAAACCGAAGGCAGAAACCGAAAATCCGGGTACTTTCCATAGGAACACTATGTAATCCATTTTACGTTTCTGCTTTATTTTTCTGCTTTACGTCAATGTGGAGCAGGGCCCTTAGACTACAAATAATGACAGTGAATAGTAAAGTATAACTAATAAATATTTATTTACCATAATAGGAATGTACTTGAATTTATCAACTGGGTAACTAGGAGAAACCATGCTACAGTTTACAATGCATGTTATGCCCTTTTGACTGAGTGAGTTCTCATTAACGTTCTTGGCACTTCCAATAAACAGATGGTCCGTCACTTCATTCAATTCACTTAACATCTTTGGTTTAGGTACTGAGTGTTACACAAAATGTCCAGTGTTTCTGTGCTGAAAAATTAAAGGCAAAATTATTTATAAATAATACTCTCCATGCATATATCCAAGTGCTCAGAAAATACTGGGTACTTGTCCTACACGGTCAATTTGCCAAGTACTTGGTACTCGGTCAACTTTTAATCAGTTTCTCAGCCAACACATAATAGTTGTAAAAATTGAAGATTGTTCAAGATAACAATTTTTTTAAGAAATGCACAATTGCTTTATTCATAAAGTACAAGTATATTCTATGTATGAGTAAAAAAATCTTGACTCTTAAAATCAATACAAGGTAAAAGTTAACTATGGCCTATGACCTTTCCATGTTGCAAAATGCATTAATGTGCATTTGTGTGTTTTACCAAAGATACTGCTTTAACTTCCTTTTCATATTACATACTAGTGTGTTAAGTTCACCTTTGGTCAGAAACAGTTTATGTAATCCCTAAGATGAATATTCATAGACTGATAATAAAAAACCTTTAAAGGTTTCTTACTATCAGTCTATGAATTTTCATATTTCAATTTCTTTTTAAGCATTTGAAAACACGAGTTGCAAATTTTTTAATTTATCGTTCTGCAGATTCAAGTTTTTAGTATAGTGGTAATAATACATAGTATTAAAATTTAAGCATTTTTGTAATCGTAATACATAGTTTGTGGCTATCTCGGGCAAAGCAATACTTAGGGGAAAAATAGAAAAATTTTTATAATCAAAATCATTATATTTTAAACTGAGGTGCAATAAGTGTCATACCGAGTACTCAGTAACTCCGTACTTGACTAAAGTGCTACGTGGTACGTCTCTAGCATACAATATTATCAGGGGTGTCCCAAACTAAACATTTGGGTGAGGGAAATTTCTAAATTTACAGAATGAAATTCCAATTTTACAGAAGGATAAAATACAAATACATATCATAACATCTAATGAGAAGGAGCATTAGGCACAGTTAAAAAATAATTTTAAAAATTAAAAAAAATAAAAAAGATTATCAATATTGTAGTATTGTCTCCAAATTATCAGAACCAATGGCAAACTTTTCCGAATAAGGAAGTTTTAGGAGGTCACAGTGACCTCTCATGACCACCCATGGGGCGCCTCAGAACATTGCACATATTTTTTACTATGTCAGTTAAAAATCAGTCATAACACTTGAATAATGAAAAAAGACAAAGTTCTTGCACAAATACTTTTGAACAAAAAAAGACAACTTTCTCTAAATATTTAGTTTAATTTTTTCCCCATATCATTCAATAATTTCTAACTTTTATCAAAATAAAAAAAGAAAGAAAGAAAATGTTCAATCCTTTATTCGAAATAAATCAAAGACTACCAAATAGATTTCAGGTTTTTTTTTCTTTAATTGCATTTATCTGCCAGCTTTATTAAAAATAATTAAATCATATTTTGTTAAATATTTGAATTACATTATATTTAAAATAACTTTTTGAAACCTTTTTATTTTTGAGACTGGGAGGCGAGATGCATCTCTCAAACTTTTTCTTTATAAAATGTGGGGCTGAATTTTGTCCCAGGAATTTCTTTCCCTTTTTTTGTCTCAAGCTTTTTTTTCCCAAACAGCATGAAAGTCGTTCCCGCTGAGAAAGTCTACTTTGTTAACGTCAACGATGCACAGGAACTTCATTTAATTAAAATTAACTATCTAATAAGATGTAAACATTTATACGCCCGTATTAAGAATGAGATTTAAAAGATTTATACTTTTAGAACGAACAATACATTTTAGATTTAAATAGAGTTAAACATACAAGTACGAGATAAAAGTATAATACCTTCATGAATGCCACACTTAACGAATGCCGACACAAACATATCATGTATTATTAATAACATCGGTTTTGCATAACATTGTGAAAAACATAGCAGACTACATAGAACCTTTAGAAACTAAAAAGCAAGAAATTTAAGCATCTCCGCAAAACAATGCGTGAACTTTTTATTTTTATCTTCATTTGTACAACTTTGCCACTGTTAGAGGATATAAAGTGGAGATTTCAAGCGTAAACAATATTGTTTATTGATATTTTCATCTATTTTTTTTCGTTTCGATTTCTGCTCGCACAACTGATGCCACAGCATTGCTTAATATTAAAATCTTACTTATTTCTCAGATATTTGGCAACACTGAAGTTATTGGGGGAAAAGTATTGGAAAAAAATTTATCTCGTGATCAAGAATCGTAATTGTAACTATTATGGCGGCAGATGTGGATAGCGATGTTCCAGGTAAATAAACAATCGCTACACTTTGAACTTGTGCTTAAGTTTCAAAGAAAAATTTTATATTTAACACTTTGTCAATTGAAGAAATTTGTGTAATGCAATTTCAATTGCTTTTCTAAGAAAGAATTTCGGAATTTTTACTGATGATGTCAGAGTTATGGGAACTTAACATTGAAACAGCTTCAAGAAGCTTCATATTACGTTTCTAAGTGGACAGTAAAGGGGAATACATCGTTTTTTAATGGAAAATATGGAGTGCTACATTAAGGGGACGTTAATGTGCGTGCAAACTATTATTTTCAGGGATCTGTCATCATCGATACAGAAATAGCTCTCGGTTTCGGTGATTTAATTGATCGAATTTAGCTTGCAGCAGGGTTGCGAACGAAAGGTTGCCCTATGACGCAAATTGCCGTTGGAAATTTTCGGGGTGTTTTGGGAGGTCTTGTTCTCTTTTTTAAGGGGATTCTCCATGCAATTTGAGAGGTTCTGCAGGCGGGTCAATTGCTCTCCCATGCTTGTGCGAAATCAATGTACTTACATATAAGTGTACATGGTGTTTTCTGGGTTTTTTGTGTACAATTTACATTGATTGTACACTCTTGCCCCCCCCCCCCTAGAAAAATTTGAAACAACGACCTGGGATTCTGCGCCATCTCTCTTAGTGAGGTGGGGCTCCCTCGACCAGCATTGCAATTTTGTTTATAATTCCAGACAGTGCTGTAATTGAAAAAAACTTCGTGGAGGGGGGGGGTAATGTTTCTTTTAAGGGTCTGGATTCGCCAAACCGGGCCCAGCCTGAAAAAACTCTCCTGTATTTTTTCGGGTGGGCCCACTTAAAAACCCACTGTGTTAGTAAAGTGAGTTTTTTCAGAATTTACTACAGATTAAAAGCATTCATTTCAGACACAAACTAAATAGTTTGAATATTTTGATCAATACTATGCCTTTAAATTGGTATTAATCATTTTAGTTATAATATTTTATTTGTTACAATATTTAGTCTTGGTCTGTACCTGGTCCAGAAATCGCCATCTTCATCTCCTAACAACTTATTAGGTATTAAAATAAAACTGCACTTGAATTGCAATTTATTTATTTATTTAATACTTAGAAGAGTAGAATAAGTAATAATTATTTCATTCTATAAATTCAATTTGATATCAATTTAAAACATATCAATTCAAAAAATTCAATACTATAATGCTTTTCCCAAATTTGTTGAATAAGAGGTTTTTTAGGAGGTCATAGTGACCTACCTCTCTTCATTGCTTCCCTGACTCTATAAAAAGTAAAAGTAGGTTCGCAATGTTTGAATAGAGAATGATATTAAAATGATTCTTGAAAAAACCCAAAAGAGCCCGGGTTTTCCATCAAAATTCAGGCGGACTAAGCTTTTTCTGAAAACCCCGGGTTTCTTTAAACCAATTAGTATTGTTTTACAATAAAAAACTATATATGTTGAGCAGCATTCTTCTCCCAACTGCAGCCACTGATTTCTGACTTAAAAGGCGGGTGCTTTTTCGTTAAAAGTACAGCACTTGGCTTGTCGATTTGTTTACTTTCTACCTCAGCAACAATGGCAGAATTGCTTAAAGCGATGGGCGATAGTTATTAGCATATGGCATTCCTACAATTCAGAAATTGAAGCTGCTGAGTGTCTCCAACCAAGGCTACACTAGATAGCGTTTTATACAGGCTTCTTCATTACTCAAAACATCAATGGTAAAGATTTGCCCGCTAGAGAGCGCTGAACAACGACCTCCCAAATGTTTGTTTACATTTATTAGCATGTTGTTTCCGCTGTAAAAAGTGACGTATATCCTATCTTTTAGGGTTAAAAAATATTGATGTAGTTAACTGAAGTGGAGTACAGAGTGAATTAATGCCGAAGGCCCTCTTAGTACTGCTTTTTAGGGGAAATAAATTCCCTTTTCAGGTAAAGTTGGTCGCAACTCATGATTCAGTCATACGACATTCATTCATTGTTTACTTTCTTCGAATTAGCAACATATAGCAATGGCGTTCAATTTTGACATCTCTGCATTAATAAAATATACGCTTTTCTTCGCAGCCGATAAATAAAAATGTAGCAATGAAATAATATTGTTCTATTTACTATTTTGTTTCATTACTGTTGCTCACACGATCTTAATTGCTTAAAAGCTCATGTTCATTTTGATAGCGTTGACCCATCAGAGCGATAAATGGCGAATCTATTCGTAGAGACATTTCATTTTGATGCCCCAGAATGAAATGTACACTAATGAAGCGATGGTGTTCAACGGAAAGACGATTGACAACAAAACATATTAATTTCTTTAGTAAAAACGAAATGAGCATATATAATCGTTTGGTACTAAAGAGCAATACAAGTACGAAAAAAATAAACAAAACTACAATATTACGACGACCAACTGTAAAATTTTGTTTTCATTTACACAACATTAAAAGGTAATGTTCTTTTTATGTTAAATTTCACACATTGATAATATTTCGATAATTGGGAATCTGCTGTGGTTGCCAAATTTTTGGCGATAATTACTTTATTTTGTTGCTCTTTAGTTTATGTTTGCGAAGGAAGTATATTTCCCTCGCTCATAAATTGGACACAAAGATTTAACGCCAATAGTGAAAGATAACCAGACTTCCAATCACCGAAATCTTCCCTTTTTTGTTTCTAATTTCACACATAAGTTTAATACTTGAAAGTAAAATAATGGGCCAACTGAAAAAAAGCTGCGAAATAATGTGAGAATTCTTATTAAAAAACTCGCCAAATCAACTTCAAAAGCTCCATTAGCATGTAACATAACAAGTTTAATAAATATATCGAGCCATTATTATCAGTGAAATTTAAATTAAAATGCAAAATAAGAGAAAAGAAGACGATGCAAGCTTAAAATTTTAATCTTCGCTTAGGTGGTAAGAAAATACATCGCCAAGTTAAAACGTACCTATAACTGAAACGTACATACTACCAAAGATCTCGGTTATTGAAATATTCTCAAAAGCTTTACGGAGAACTTCCATTAAAATGTAAAAAAATCGCCAAATAAATTAATTTGACCATCTAAACTCATCAAAAGTTTTGATGGAACTATCGTTCCAAAATCGCCATTTATCGCTCTGCGGTGCCAGTGTCGTTTCATAGTTAATTAATAATTAGAATCAATTAAAATGAAAAATAATTCACTAACTAATTAAAATAAGCCGTTAAAATGCAGAATAAACCAACAAATCGAACGAGCTATTAAATAACGTTAAAATGCACTAAAATAGAATTGAATGCCAAATTGTAAAATGGTCGCCAACAAATTAACTTTTAATTTTGTCTTTTATTATTTGATTTGTAGAAATGTTAGTTACCATAACATTCGATAGATGTCGCTGGAAAAGGACGTCCGTTTTTATCCCAAGGATTTTGATCAAATGAAGAAGCCTGTATAAAACGCTATCTAGTGTAGCCTTGCTCCAACTGAAAAAGGTTTAATTTGCATTAACAAGAAATCGGTTACAATATTCTGCTATAAAAAATGCCCTATACTTTTAACAAAAAGTAGGGGTGCACAACCTTTTTCAGTGAAGGGCCATATACGTAGCTCCATTTGAGGGCCGCATGCAGCCCATCATTTGAAGGGCTCATGAAAAGAAATTACCCCTTTCCCCCTCACAGGCTCTAAAAAAGTCATGTTTTTTGTTTTTTAATTTTGAATATATTTTGCTATATTATTTGCATTGAGTACATATCCTTTGCCCGTGGAAAATTAAAAAACTGATGGGCCTGGCAGCATGCACCAGTACTTTGCTTGTTAATAATGTAAGAAAAGTTGTAATTTGAAATATTGAATATTTTTACTAAATGACTTGTTGGGAAAAAATACCAACTTTATTAAAACATGAAACTACAAAATATTTCATATTACATGACTCACAGTGAAAAGTTAAACCTTTTTCAGTGAAGAAAGGTTTTGATCTTATGGATACTAAGCAGCCTTTTTCATTAAAGTTGCTTAGCCATCAGAGGCTTAATACTTTGCATGTTTTGAAAAAAAATTACATATCTGCAATATTTTTGCAATTTTGTGCTTTAATAATATTGAACTTTATCACTTATTAAAACTAAAGAAATCGAACATTTTATTCAGCAATACAAAATCAATGTGTAATTGGAGCACAATAAGATCCAAAAAGAACTCTTGGCAAAATTGCCAACAATTCCAAAAGAACTAGGCCACAGTAGTGCAAACACAAAATTCTACCATTAGCTGGATATAATATGAATATCAAACAAAATGATAACTTAACAAAAAAGGAATCATGGTATAAAAATTTCCAAACATTATTTTTCTAAAAATTCAGGGAAATGCCATGAAATCAAAATGAGCAATTGGATGGCTGAGATTGAAATTTATCTACCAATTTTGATATATGGGTTCATTGTTGATAGTTGAAATTCTTAACATGCTTGCATTTTTCTTAATATTGGTTAATCATGGAGGTAAAGATATTTAGAATGCCAAAAGTCCCAACTATTAGAAACTTCATTTGCATATATCAGAGGCCAACAAGGTCCCACTAACTCCATCTCTTTCAAGAGCTTCATTAACAAGAGTACCAAATAATTTAATTTTTACGTGTTTTAGATCGAAAAATATCCATTCGCCACGCAGTGAGTGCAAAAATTAAAAAATGGTTAAAAAAATGTTCACATTTGTTTCGAAAAATACGTTTGTATTCTTGCTCAGTGTGATTTGCTTCGTACATTACTCCAAAAATAAGAAGAAATATCGTAACCTGGAAGCCGAAGCTGAAAGATTGCTGAAAATTTACATGTAGACATTTAAAGTGCACTTTGCACGTTGCATCGAAAAACCACATGAAAATATGCCCAAATTGCTAAGCATTTAGCATATAAAAGTCAAATTAGAAGGATTTTGTCATTCAAGTTGGAAACAGAACTTGAGCAATGAAATATTTAAAAAAATATGTAATATTTTTCAAAATGGAGCGGTTTTTTTTCCTTTTTTTTGTCGTGGTTGTTACTATTACAATTATTAGGTTTGCTCAATCGATGCCAAGAAGCTATAAAGGGTATGCTGTCCTTTGGTTTGTAATTGAAAATTGAAATTTTCTGATCTACTCTTTTTTCCCTACAAAGTTCTAAAATCTTTCTTCAAACGAATTTAGGAGCGTTTTTATTCGGTGTGTGTAGTTTAAAATACAATCAGTAAAACCTTTTTGCTTTTTCCTTCCCTCTTAGTTAAAAAAAATATATATATTTTTTTTTTCGTTTTTTACCACAAAAAATCAAATGCACTCGCGAGCCGCACATCGCTACGCGGCAGGCCGCAGGTTGTGCACCCCTAACAAAAAGTATCAAAAAGCTTGATATGCGTGGTTTCAAGTTTGGAGAGTCGACTGTTTAAATTTATCAATTAGAAGATGGTAATAGATTATATTACATAGAAGAGAGGATTTTCTGTGTACGCCCCTCCCCAGATCAGCCCAATGAAAGGTCACTGTAACCTCTCTTTTTTTCTTATTAACCTTTTTTTTTCGTTTGATACTTTTTCTCATTAGTTGTTGACCAGTTGGTATTTTATTATTCGGTAAAAATTTGAAACTTCATTTCAATGTATTTACATTGGACTTAAAAATAGAATGCAGGTGTAAGAAAACATTAAATATAAATTAAATCAGCTGAATAAAAAGATATTTTTATTAAAAATGCGAAGTGTGAAAATTAGGTCTGATAATTTAACAAGGAAAGGATTAGAGCTTTGTACAGGGTCAAATTATAAGAGCGGCACTTTTTTTTGCTTGGGAGGTTTCAGACTTCTTGGGAGGTCACAATGACCTCCGAGAATCGAGGTCAATAGGGTAGAGTAACCTCCAAGAATTCTTGGGAAAATCAAAACTTTTTGAGAGGTCAGGGATACCTTTCTACGGAGTACCCCAGCTTCTCCCACCTCCCCCTAACTAGAGTCCTGGCTATGCCCATGCCCCCTTCCTCGCCCCCTATTTTGTAAGACGTGCTCTTTTCCTCTTATGTTACAACCTAGCTCAGACCAAAATAAGACATAAAACTTATCTGTTGTATCCAAAATATAAAACTATTTGCTAACTCAAATATTTCCAGAAACTGCAAAAAAAAATGCTATGCACTCTCCCAAGTCTTATATTAGAGCGAATAACAACAATGAAGCTAAATGAACTTGGAGTAATATTAATATTCGACTAACATGATTATCACTTCTGAATTTACCATATAATAAGTGCAAGGTGCCTCCATTAGGAAAAGTTGCACATGATAAATGTTTTACATTGCTCCGTGATAGACAAAGTACTCTTATAAAATGCATTTTGACTGCCCAGCCTCAAACCAGCAAATTCCTCACTGATATTTCTAAAACATGTTTTATAAAAAATTTCAAAACTGTCTGCAAACTTTAAGAATTGCTGCAAAAAATGTTCACGTATTTGTCTATTGTCTATGTTTCTGAATCATTCCTTTTCTTTCTTGCATTAGTTAATTTATTGATGATTATTTTATTAAAACTAAAATTTTATAAATTGTTCTGTCTTGTTTAGATTGGGGCGCTGCATTTACATTTGGACGAAGTCGGTTTTCAGACAATACAGCTGGTAAATTTTGGATTAAAGAAGATCCTATTATTCAGATTGCATGTGGAGATGAACATACAGCTCTTTTAACAGGTAAAATGCCCATCTTAATAGAATTTCTCTTATTCAGTTATTTTTAAAACAGGTCTTTATTTCTTTCGTCCAAATCGCAAAAATTAATTTATTTTTAAACAAAACAAAGAAACCTGCTGTTGGACAAAGTTAGTTGAAGTGGTTGCTAATTGCTACTGCTTTCAAGTTTTTTTTTCTTTTTTAAGCCTAAAAAAGAGGCTTAGAAAGTAGCATTAACATCTTTTTTGGAAAGACTCGGAAGAAAGTAATAATTCAAAAGCCCTTTTAAAAGCCACAACTCTCATGGGGAAGTACTGTCTAAAATTTTTTCATGCGACCTCCAAAGCATCTGCGCACGCGCCAAGTCTCTTCTGACTTTCGCGAAATAGGGGGGAAATGCAAGGAGGAAGTAGCAAGCGAACAAAAGCTGAAGGCATCGGGAAGTGTGCATCCTAAACCTATCTCCCCTTTTTCAGATGGAAGCGTTCGTGGCTGCCAGGCGCACAAAACTCAAACAGACAGTAAAATGAATGATACGCATCACAATGCAAATGGTTTGGCGGTTTTACTTTGGCGGCGCTGTAGCTGTCGCTTGGGAGAACCGCTTTGGCTTCTCAATGCTGTTTGCAACTCCGGAGTTAAGCAGGAATTTGTATTATAACCACAGCCTTAATAGTATGCAGTTCTAGGGGGGGGGGGGCTGCCTTAAAGTTCTGCACAGGTTCAACTGGTATTTCTCAAATGCTTTTGAGCATTATGAATATAATTTGATTTTATGTTAACATAATTTCCAAATTAATTCAATAAAATGACAGCATGGTTTACATAAGGAGAAGGCATTCATTTTCTGTCAAGATCATGTTCTAAAGACAAATTTTACCATCATAGTAATTTGAAAGTATAGTAGTATTTAGCCAGGAATACACAGCAGCTGTAAGTAGAAGTAGAAGTTATCTGGTCCAAATTTTTTTTAACAATTTTGATAACAATTTACCGAAAGAGGCAGTAAGGAGCAAGGGGATTGATAACTTTTGTTTTTCTGTTGATGTGTATTTATTTCAATTTAAAATGACTTATTTGGTAAGAAATGTGACATTGAATTTTTCCTTCGATGTCTCTGCTGTCTAATTTTTTTCTTTATACTTTTAGCATCTGGAAGATTATTTACTTTTGGGAACAATGAGTGGGGACAGCTTGGACATGGTCATACTACAACTATTACTAAGCCATCTTGTGTGAAAGGTATACCAAATGAGTTTGAGAATGGCATCCTTAACATTATTTTATTTTATTAGCAACATAGCTGCATATTACCTTTAATTACCATTTTCTTTGAATTAGCACTGAAAGGTGAAAGAGCTACTGTAGTGGCTTGTGGCCGATCTCATACATTAGTTGCAACAGGTATGATTTATTTCTCCTATTGTAATTATCTTTTAAGTCTACTGATTTTTTTGGTGCACAATTTTGCACTTTTTAAGTTGGCATTGCATGTTCGCTTTTTCTAATCAAGTTGTATTTATTTAATTAAGAGAAAGAGGGTGGTTAAAAATTGTATTCCTAATATTTAGCACTGTATATTGTGCAATACATTCTTTGTTGAACATTCTGCAATTTTTTTTTTTACCTCTTGATCTTGAAACTGAGGTTTTTTTTATTGCTTCTTGAATAAGCTTGTAGTTGTCTGAATTCTTAAAAAGAACAAAATAGAAATCACTATTTTGAAATTACAATGCTACTTTAATTTAATCTCAATGAAGAAAAAAGGAGCATGATGGAGAACATTGAATGTCTCCTTTAATGAGAGCTGAAATTCTTTTGCCTTTTGGTTCCATTAACTTTTTTTAAATTTCTAAAAATTATTTCAACTCTTTTTTTTTTCTGAATATGGGTAAATGCTATGAAATAAGAATTATAATATTTTCTTTAGATGGAGGCCATGTCTATGCTTTTGGTTCCAACAGCGAAGGTCAGCTTGGCTCTGCTGATGAGCAGCCTGTACACGATGCACCTGTACGGGTGCAAGGCCTGGAAGGAATTACCATTAAAATGCTCAGTGCCGGAGCAGATCACTCCATGGCTCTCACTGGTGGGTATTGCCTCTTTTCTTATGCATTCAAATTCTAAGCAATGCTGTTTAAGAGCTAACAACGTTTTCAAGTGAGAAATTTAAGAGGCTTGGCTCTTTAATATATCTTTCCCTTTGCTCTTCTAAGCAGCATGCGGGGTGTCTGGTGGCCAAGAGTGGTTGCTTTTTTTATTGAGTATCACACTTTCACTTAATAAAATAGTAATTTTTAATTCATTTTTGGGCAATTAGAGGCAAAAAACCTGTTGCAAGAAAGTTATGTAATATATCAATGGAAAGCTCTATTTTTTACCTTTACAATGATTTTTGAATTTTTGTTCTACCATAATTAGAAAAGAAAATACAGTCATTTGCATGTAAAAACTTTTGGAGTTTTTTCGGACTTTTTAAGTTTTTTTAACAGCTCTGTATTTTATATAATTTTTAAAGTAGAAATCTAAAAATTGGTAGTTTTGCTTATCTTATCATATGCGTCCTTCACACTAAATTTTGTTAAAATCGGAAATGGTGAGGTCAAAAACTTTTTTTTTCTGATTGATTTGACATGGAATTGTCCAAAAATGACTTCAAAATCAGTATTTTTTCCAGTACAAGTGTGATGCACATTGAAAAACACAACCACTCTTGGCTGCCAGACACCTGGTATGTTGCTTAGTCAAGCATAGGGAAAGATATATTAAAGAATCAGAGGTCTTAAAATTGTTATTATTTTTTTTTTGTTTATTTTTTTTCTTCGCCGCTGCTAGCTCTTAGACTATAACTATGGGAAAAAGTATTTAAATGGTAAAATTCCTTTTTTCATGCAGTCTTTCCAAACAGTGGATTCTTTAAAACAAAAAAAAAATAAATAAATAAACATTTTTTTTAGAATTAACTATTAGGGGAACCGAAACGTAATGTTTTTTTCAAACAAATCAATTGTTAAAAGTTTTTATTCTAAATTAGTGTCGTAATTAAACTTGTTATCAATTACCTTTTGCCATCTAGTAGTAAATTTTAAATCCTAGGTAGATTTTTCAAAAAAATGATTTTTGGAGCAAAATATCTTGAAATTTCATTTTGGATACAATCCAAATTTTCAAGTTTTTGTTTTGTAGAAAGTGTTTTATCGATTGGACCGGCAGAAATTCTAACTACTCCCATAATACTCACCTGACATTGCACCATCTGATTTTCCTTTTTTGCAATCTATGTATGAAAAAAAAGAGCTTGAAAATGTGTCTTGTACCCAAGATGTCATTTCTAGATATTTTGCTACTAGGATCGATTTTGTTTTAAATCTATCCGGGATTTCAAATTTACTACAAGATGACAAAAGGTCCTTCATAAGGAAGATGATTACATAGTTGATTTAAAATAAAAAATTTTAACCGTTAATTTGTTTGAAAAAACGACATAAATTTCCGGTTCCCTTAATACATTCAGAAACATGTTGTTTTTTTTTTTTTAATTAAAATAAAAAGGTATAAGGAGTTGTGATTGATATTTTTGCTAAGTTCAGAAAAGTTAACGTAATAAATACACAGAAGCTCATCAACATATCTGCAGTAAAAAGGTTCAGATCAGTAGTTTGTAAGAAAATATTTTCTTTCGTAAGGTAAGAAGATGAGAGAAAAAAAAAGATTTACCAATGTGGAACTAAATTTAACCCTGATCCCCAAAGCAGAATACTTTGTGATGTTCTGCAACGTAAAATCATTTGACTAAAATTGTTCTGCAAGTACTTTAAGCACTGTACAGTACACGTAGAAACATGACTGTTTTATAAAACCAAGACCCTAAAACCAAAACTGTTTCATACAGGATTATGAAAAGAGAATTTGTTCAGTACAAATTCTCCTTTCTCTTACTGCAGAAAAAGGCCTGAAATTAAAATTCCAGTCAGACATTCTTGACAGAAAAATGTAAAACCCTTCACTAAACCTGCTCCTCCAAACATCAAAGAGCTCTAAATGCTTTGACACCGCATTAGAAGAAATGTTTTCACTCAGAATAACAGCACGTGGCCAATAATGAGACCAGGTTTCGGAGACAGGACGCCTAAGGAGCATAAAACAGGTGTAGTCAAACATAATTTTCTGCAAATGTATTTTTACTAAACTTGTAATTTTGAGAAAATTCTGCAGATTTTGTCCAGCTTGAACTAAATTTAAAGTTCCTGCAAATGTCGCAAAAAAATAGACTTTTTGATTTTCTGCCTGATAAGCAGTTTGCAGAAATTGTTCTGAATTTATGCAAAATTGTGACATTAGTTAGAAAACTGCCTATTCTGCAGAAATTCTAGATTTCTGCAGAAAATTTTCAGAATTCTCCCTCACATTTGAACAGAATTGTTCTGCAGTTCAGATATCTGTTCTGCGACGTACGTTCCAAATTTAGCAGTATTCTGCTTTGGGGACCCTGATTATAACTTTGATTTGTTAAATGCATAAATTCCTTTACAAAATTAAAGAAATTGAGGAATAAATATCTAAAAGCAGTAAGTAACTGCCCCTAAGCAAGGGCTAAGGCAGAAACATGCGATACTCCGCCAGCTCGTTTATTCCAACCATGGACTGCAGTTTCGTGCTTATTATTCATCAGCATGGTATAGGAATTAAACGAGCTGGAGGCAAAAATCCTCTTATTGCACAAAGAGAGCCAACAAAAACTGGTAGCTAATGTAAAAATTATATTACCAGCGAGCAACCACACTTGGTACGTTACAACTCGAAAATTTTGTGGCAAGGCTCGAATATAAAGCAGTAAGTAATGCCCTAAGCAAGGCCTAAGGCAGAAACATGCAATACACTGCCAGCTCATTCATTCCAACCATGGATAGATGAGGAGTGCATAATAAGCACGAAACTGCAGTCCGCGGTTGTAATAAACGAACTGGCGGTGTATTGTAAATAAATATCCATTTCAATCAAGTTGATCACAAACATACTTTGAGTTTGAAAACTACAAAAAATGTTCATTAAGTTTGCTATTGGAGAAAGTTTCTAATTTGTAAATATGAAGTCTATTGAGCTGATTAATAATTTCAACACTCTTATTAACCTTTAGGAACCGGGCGGTACACATGTTATACTATAAGTCTCGTCTAGTTTAGAGGACAGGGTTGAAGTTTTTACTCGAACCCTTTGGAGCCAGGGATTTTTTCAAGGTTTCATACGTCTGGTACGACAGTTTATACCTTCTCTTTTCATTGGAAAAGAAATCTGTGGTTCAACTGTCATACTACCTGGGTCGAAAGAAAAATTTATATGTGAACAACCCGGTTCCAAAAGGTTAACAACCTAATTAAACTTTTCATTCAGATTTTGTTGTTGTAAGTTGATCAAAATTTTTTTGAGAAAAAAATTTGAGTTTGATGGCTAGATTTTCTGTATTGCAATATTGGCTAAACAAATGAATTTAAAGCTAACTAGAGACCCTTGTGAAATTTGGAATTGTGAATGAAAACATAATTAAAAAAAAATATTTTGTAAACTATCAAGGGCAAGGTGACAGCTGCAGTATAATTGTGTATCAGGTTGCAATATAATGAGTTTCTACTGTATGTTGGAAAAAATTATTAAATATTAAATTATAAGTATAATTTTATATATCTGATTCTATTTATATGATACGCTAACTATTACATGTACAAACATACTCTTTCAGACAAAGGAATTGTTTATGTTTGGGGAAGTGGTGCTGAAGGACAAATTGGACCTGAAAAAGGACATATTTTGATTCCTACTGAACTCAATCTTGAGTCCAATATTATCTGTATATCCGCTGGTTATTATCACTCTGCTTTTGTCACGGGTAAATATCAGTTTTATTTTATTTCAGACTCGATTGCAGTCATTCAAAGTGAGTTTGAGTCATGACAGTGAACTTAGTACCTCTCAAATTTTTATTATATTTGACTCGAGAAAAAGAAATAAAAAAACTGGGAAGGTCCAGTACTTCCCTCTCCTGGCAAAGTTGTGAAATGTTCTACTTTTTATTTTAGCCCGAAAAAAGAAACATAAGTGTACACAGTAAGTAAAAACATATAAATATGTTATTTAAAGAAACATATTTGTGTCAGAAAATATTTTGAAATGAGTTAACATAATATTACTTTAGTTATTTATTGCAACTTCTTAATAAGTATCATTCTTTTTTGATAAGAATTAATTTTCAATTAGTAGTCAGAATAGTCTATGTATACAAGACATCCAGTTAAGTCTAGAGTGTGCATCCCCTCACCCCAAGTCGATCTTGTGTTCACTGAAACTTGGAAAATAGATCTTCAGTCAATTTAGTTGCCGACTGCTGCGTTACAACATATTTCTAGGGACGGCAAGTTTTGTTCATTGAAGCAGAAATTTCATTGCAATGGATTTTAAACAAAGTGGTAGCAGTTTAAATGAGACTGAAAATGTATTTTGTTGCATTAGTATTAGCTGTGATAAGATAATACTTTACATTTCACTGTAGTCTTTTTTTAAATAAATTTTATATTTTCAGTGGACGGGAAGTTATATACATGTGGAGAAGGTGAATCCGGGAAGCTCGGGCTTCCTTATCACGCACTGAAGAAGAGTCCCCTCACTGTTCATTGTGTTCCTGCCTTTGATAAGAAGGTGGTGTGGGTCTCTTGTGGTGGAAATCACACTGTTGCCCTTACGTGTATGTATTCTTTACTTTATTTCTATTATTGTGTTACCAACAGTCTACATTTCTCTTTACTAAATGCAGTGTTAGAAATAAGAATTTAAATCTAGGCACCATAATGACGACTGGTAGAGGTTTTAAAGCCTTTAATGAACAACTAGGGTGCCATTTTCAATGAATCAAATATCTTTATATGTCTAAATATTAAAAAATATTTATTCAACTAAACTGTTACTTATTGCCGATAGCATACTTAAAAAATATCTGCAAAATATACAAAACAAGATATTACATTTTAAAATCACTTTTACAAACTTATTATTTTGGATCAATAGTTACGATGAGTTAGGAAAAAAACTTCATTGTGATCCAAAACTTTTGAGGTCAAATTTGGCGCCTTTTGTTAGAAATCTAGGTGTAAAATAAAAATTTTGATCGCAAAAAGCAATTAATGATGGCTTATTTCTAACACTGACTAGGTGGCTTGTTGGTTTGTAAATGCAGCTTCATGAAACAAATTTTCGAAAAATTAAATATACTGCTGTGACTCGATTTACAAGATAGAATGGATTTGCATTTTCAGAGTTTAATAGAAAAAATTACAACAGAAAGAAAACTAATTTTTGATTTTCCACCTTACTGGATTCCAAAATTGAGATCCTGTATTATATGACCTTTTTTCTATGGTGCAGATATTATATGTATTCTTTTTAAACTTCATACAAAGACAGGATCTAGGTGTCTTAATAAATCAAGACAAGTTTAGTCAACAGTGCAGCATAGCTAGTAACAAAGCCAAGATGCTTGGGTTTATTAATAGATCTATTTCAAACAAATCTAAGAAGTTCTTCTGCCTTTATATAGAAGTTTGGTAAGGCCTCATTTGGAATATATTGTTCAGTTTTAGTCTCCTTATCTTAAGAAGGATATTAATTTATTGGAAAGTGTACAAAATATGGCTACAAGTTTAGTGAATGGATTTTCTAATTTAGACTATGATTTCAGACTTAGAATGCTTTACATGCACCCAAGTAGCATCAGCTCATTGGATTTTGCTCTGCCGATCATCGAACTCTTCATAAACTGATCCTGTAATGCACGATGACATCGTTCTGATCAGTATCCGAGCACGGTTTTCGATCAGCTACTTTTCATCGGAAAGTGATATCCTTCCAATCAACTTTCCCGATGAAAATAAGCCGAGCATCCAAAATTTATCCTAAATTCACCGGCACTGGACTGCACTTCTCGTAAATTGCTCCGAATCTCATCCTATTTCGAGCAAAACTCATCGGATTTTGCTGCTCGGATTCTGTTTGGCCCATGAGACATATTGGAGCAATTCCCGATGAGAACTCATCGTATCCGATCATCAGCCGATGAGAATTTCATCGGGTTTCGATGAATGGCCGATCAGCGGCCAATGAGATTATGCTGCTAGGGTATGGTCTTGAGTAAAAGAGAATCAGAGAGGACATGATTCAGTTGTTTAAATTTATCAAAATGAAAGATGTTATAGGGTTAAATTTTTGCACGGAAAGCAGGACAAGGGGTCATTGTTATAAGCTGTTTAAATCTCAGGCTAACCTGGAAATTCGGAAAAATTACTATTTTAGCAGGGTAGTGGAAACAGTTTACCGGAAGAGGCGGTAGGGAGCAATGGAGTATATAGCTTTAAGAGGGCCATTGATCTTCATTGGGGTCTATAATTTGACTAGGACCAGCCCAGTTGGGCCCGGAGCCTGTTGTTGATCGTAGCATTTGAATTTGTAAAAGTGGTTAAATTCAAAGAAGCACATTATTTAAAATGCTGACTTACTGTTTTATAGCTGATGGCAGAGCATACAGTTTTGGGAGTGGCTTTGAGGGGCAACTTGGATTGGGAACCAGACTTCTTGAAGTTTCATCTCCCCATCAAATTGTATTCCTGGAAAATATAAGGATTGCAAGAGCAAGCTGTGGGGAAAACCACACTGCTTTCCTCTCTGGTGAGTTTTGTGTTTCTGTCCTCAGTTCCAGATTTGATTTTAAAATCAAAATGCCGCCCTAGAATCATTTTATACAACTTTCTTGTTTTGAAAAACTATTTAAAATAGTTTTATAAAAGTTTGAAAAAAAATTTCAAACCAGTGCTAAATTAATTATAAAAATACGTTTAAGTTTGAAATTGCAGTCAACATTCGACATAATGATCATCTCCATTCCACTGAAAACGGTCTTCATAATGAGTGGTCACTATAAGAGATAGAGTTTGTTTTTTAAATATATACATGCATCATATAGTTCAGTACTTCCATCAAAAGTTAATATGTTTAGTTTCATCCTTCAAAATTTTTTAAAAGAGTACTCCTAACAACTTGATTCAACTATTGGACAGAAGCAATTAATAATGAAATTTAGTTTTAGTTAGAAAAAAAAATGTAGTTAAGCAAATCAATAAATGCTAATTTGATTTTCTTCCCGGTGTGTGTTTCCCTAGTAACTAATCCTGGACAGGTGCATGTGCATCATATTTATTGTGATTTTTTTGTCGTAAACATTTTTATTTTTAGTTTTGCAAAGTGTAATTATATTTCAAATTCTTCTATCATTATTTCATGTACTTTTTTAGACAGGGGACAGTTATACACTTGTGGAAATGGCAGGCATGGGAAGCTAGCCCTCATTGGAATAGATGATTCCTCAAATCAGTTTGTGCCAACTTTAGTATCTCGATTTGAAGGATTTCAAGTACAACAGGTATCATCTCATCATCTATCAAAATTTAATTTGATTTCACATAAATTGAACGTTCTGCTAAATACTAAAGGTGCAGCATTAATATATATGTTTTGGAAAAATTGATGTTTTTGTTAAAACAATCTATGTTTACCAGCGATGTTTTGCGGTCCATATTTTTCAAAGATCATTGCTTTGAGTTTGATATTTTTTTCGATGTCTATGTTTTATACCCCAGCAGAAAAGTTTTGTAAAAGTTAAAAAACATTACATTATTAATCATCAGTTGCCCTGATAATCTTATTGAGCAAAGTTTTTTTTTTTTTTTGGTTATAGTCGACGTTTTACTATTGTTGTTTTTGAATTAACCTTGTTTCAGGTTCGATGTTTTTTTCCGATGTCTATGTTTTACGTTTTAGAAAAAAAGTTTCATCAAAACATTTGTTAGAAAATATTAATTGTTAACTAGCAGCTGCAGTATCTAACTAATTGGAAAAAGTTTTCTTTAATTTCCTCCAATGATTTTTAAACATTGTTGCTTTGCATACAATGTTTTATTCAATTTAGAAAAAAGTTCAGAAGAATATGTAATGAAAAGTTACATCACTAATCATTAATATCTATCCCACTGGAAGAAGTTTTTATACCTGTCATCAATGTCTTTTGGTTGATGTTTTTTCAGAAGGAAATGGGAAAGCATGATTTATCCGATTGAGCAATATAACGAGAGGTTGCTGTAATACTGTACATTCAAATGTGTACACAATATATAAACGAAAACATCGATGTTTTCCCATCCATGTCGCACTCCTATTAAATACAGTCAAACCTTGTTAAGGTTGTAGTAGTCTGGTAACTTATGTCTATTTTCATGACTTCTTTGGAGGGTGGTTTTTTATAGGGAAATAAAAATGAATTATCTTGAATATTAAGAGTTTTTATTTACATGTTGAAAATATAAAAAAAAAAATTATTTGAAAAAATTTAATAGTTCATTACTATTATTATTGCCCTCGAAGTTGGAACTTCAAAAAAAAATGCACGTGGGTGGCCCGGGTGATTTTGGCTCTTAATGTTATCTGAAATAAAATATTCTTGGTTATTCTTAATCTATAGACATTAGGGTGTATCGAAAAAAACTTTTTTTCGAAATTCAATTTACTAAGTTGATAAAAAGTTGCCCCTACCTGCCCACATATTCCACAAAAAATTTCAGTCTAATCAGAAATTGTTTAGGTGTTCCGCACGAGGCCTGAAGTTAGTAAATTTCTTCAAAAATATGATTTTTTTTTCTAATTTTTTTTAAATATTAAGAATAAATGTTAAAAATAATTCAAGTTGAAAAATGTACACCGCAAAGTCAGAGGACAAAATTGGGTTTAAAAAAAAGTATATTAAACAACATTTAAATCTCCCACATTTATTCTAAACTGACGTAATTTTCACCAAAACTAGCATTTTACAAGGCTATGCGGCTTGGTTAGAAACTTGTTTATGAATGTGGAATCTAACTGAATTTACACTTCACACTGGGATTCATCTGTGATTTATAGGATGTAAAAAGTAAAATAATATAAACTACTAACAGAATCTAAGCCCCTCGTCACACAGTGCCCGCGTTCTATCGGGGCCCCGATGATAGTAAACGAAATACAGCTCCGCTAGCGCAGTTGCTTTAGGATTGCAGAAGAACATATATCTTTGGTTGAGGAAAAAAACTCTAAATATTTCGGACATGGTCCAGTAAATGGACCAGGAAAAAAAAATTATAGCTTCAGTTTCACGATTTATGGAAAAATAAAGTTCTATTGATAAGGAACATAAAAGCTATCGGTTGTGATGGCACATTAGTTAACAATGGAAAATCAAATGATGCTATTAGACTTCCAGAAAAGTCTTTAGAACCCTCACTACAAGCCGTGGTATGTTTTCTTCATTTATTGCATTACCACTTAGAAAGTTAACGGTGGCTCTTGAAAGACCGACTACTGGACAAAATTTCTTTTAGTTGACCGATCAGAGAATTCTAACAATATTGCTAAGATCTACCAGTCATGAACTTTAAGAAAATAGAACACGTTTTACCAGAAGTTGATGTCAAAGAATTGAGTCAAAAATATTTATGGGATGTGTCAAAAGCTGTAATGTCTGTCAAATGTTCTCAAAATTTAGCAGAAAGGAACCCTGCAAGCTTTTCCCATGCAAGATGGCTCACGATGGCAAAGTTTTGAGGCTATACATCGCAACTAGTGATCCAAGTTCATCGTTAAATAAACTAGCAGAATTTATAATAAAGGTTTATGCTCTCTGCTTTTTCACAATCGAATCTCAGCATAAAATCAGGCATCTAAGCATTTTTTTAAGATCATAGATTGCAGCAAGTATTTGGATACAAATCTCCAAAATATTATCCATTCCCCACTGTAAAGAAGCCATCTTGCATGGGAAAAGCTTGCAGGGTTCCTTTCTGCTAAATTGTGCGAACATTTGACAGACTTTGACTACAGCTTTTGACCCATCCCATAAGTATTTTTGACTCAATTCTTTGACATCAACTTCTGGTAAAACGTATTCTATTTTCTTAAAGTTCATGACTGGTAGATCTTAGCAATATTGTTAGAATTCTCCAATCAGTCAACTAAAAGAATTTTGTCCAGTAGACGGTCTATCAAGAGCCACCGTTAACTTTCTAAGTGGTAATGCATTAAATGAAGAAAACATACCACGGCTTGTAGTGAGGGTTCTAAAGACTTTTTTGGAAGTCTAATAGCATCATTTGATTTTCCAGTGTTAATACTGATGTGCCATCACAACCGATAGCTTTTATGTTCTTTATCAATAAAACTTTTTTTTCCTATAAATCGTAAAACTGAAGCTACAATTTCTTTTTCTGGGGCACCATGTCCGAAATATTTAGAGCCTGTTTCCTCAACCAAAGATATATGTTCTTCTGCAATCCTAAAGCAGCTATGCTAGCGGAGCTGTATTTCGTTTACCATCACGGGGGCCCCGATAGAACGCGGGCACTGTATGACGAGGGCCTTAGATTCTATTTATAGTTTATATTATTTTACTTTTTACTCCACATAAATCACAGATGAATCCCAGTGTGAAGTGTAAATTCAGTTAGATTCCGCATTCATAAACAAGTTTCTAACCAAGC
The DNA here is from genome assembly GCA_038373865.1 of Uloborus plumipes. Taxonomy (NCBI): domain Eukaryota; kingdom Metazoa; phylum Arthropoda; class Arachnida; order Araneae; family Uloboridae; genus Uloborus; species Uloborus plumipes. The sequence goes on along the minus strand of JAXGGA010001782.1, from coordinate 103,583 downwards.
CGCATGGCCTTGTAAAATGCTAGTTTTGGTGAAAATTACGTCAGTTTAGAATAAATGTGGGAGATTTAAATGTTGTTTAATATACTTTCTTTTAAACCCAATTTTGTCTTCTGACTTTGGGGTGTACATTTTTCAACTTGAATTATTTTTAACATTTATTCTTAATGTTTGAAAAAAATTAGAAAAAAAATCATATTTTTGAAGAAATTCACAAACTTCAGGCCTCGTGCGGAACACCTAAACAATTTCTGATTAGACTGAAATTTTTTGTGGAATATGTGGGTAGGTAGGGGCAACTTTTTATCAACTTAGTAAATTGAATTTCGAAAAAAAGTTTTTTTCGATACACCCTAATAGACATGTCATTCTGGTCGGAACTATTGAAGTTAAATTTCAAGGGTAAATAACAAAATGGCTGACTTTCAAAAAAAATTCCTTTTATTTTAGCAAAGAAAGGGTTGTAAAATAAAAAGTTAGGAGTGAAAAAAATTCTCTTTAGTTCCGACGAGAACTATAAGTGTGTAGAACAGCCTGTTAAAATTTGAAAGCAATCAGTTCAGTAGAAGAAAAGTTAGGATCCGGGCCGACCAGAAAAACAGTGTTTTGAGAAAAACGCATTTAAAGTTCAACAACAAACTCCGAGGCGCTCTAGGAAACTTCACTGTACTTCAACTGTACTTTCAAATTAGGCAAAAAAATAAAAGATAAAAGTTTTTGAACTCAAGTTACCAGACTACTACCTTAAAGGTTGGTCTCCGAGGTGCTCTAGGAGACTCGTTCTAACTCCCGAAATATTTCGAATTTCTGTCTGAAATTTTCATTGTATATTCTCAAGACATTGTACTTTCAAATTAGGCAAAAAAAATATTTTCTGAACCCAAGTTACCAGACTACTACCTTAATTCGTACATGATTAAAATGGATTACTGTTCAGACTGACTAAATTTCTGATCCCTGCCTTATGGTTTGTAGTATATCATTCTTTGGATAAGATGAACTACAGTTAAGTCAAACTGTTTTTATTCCTTCGAGTTCGTTTTAACGAGGTTTAACTGTATTTAAAAAATATCTTTCCTAACTTTCTATTCTTTAAAACAATTGAAGTGCTTTATTTTGTTAACTCAAGCTATATTATTGTTTGTTTTTAATGTTAATTTCGATGCCTTGCATAAATGTGTGCTTTTGCTTAAATCAAAGTGCGGGTTTATTGCTGGTGCATTTTACTTTATTCTCTCAGCTGAGACTTTCATTTTAGCTGACCAGTTATACGTTATTTGAAAATTAAATGTGATGTTCTTTAGATTGATATTCAAGTCCAGTTAAATTTATTGCTTTAATACACGCATAATTTATTTTTTGGCATTTTTTTACTTGCATGATTTAAAACTTATCGGCTTGTATTTATTCAAAATTTATCTCCATATTGATGTTTTATTATTATTTTCGTCCAGGATGATAAAACTGATTGAGGCCAACCCTGCTTCTGAGTGTAATTACTTATCTTCAGGGTTGGGTTTTCGACTTCCAAAACTGTCCAAAAGTGTCCTTAAACTGTCTAAAACTAAGGGGATTCAATATAATCAATATGTATTTACTACAACATTTATAGATACATAAATATATAAATATTATGTAAATACTTCTAATTAATAAATATTTGGTAATATTTTTCTTTGAAAAATTAATACTAAAATTGAAAAAACTAATATTAATATTTTAAGTATTAAAGTAAATTTGCCAATAACAGTGCTACTTAAAATTCACTCATGTAAGAGTTGGCAGTGTTATGAAAAGAAATTCGTATCACTATCAAAGTAACTAATTTCAGTTATATTTATAACTCAAAAAAAGAAAAAAATGCTTTTAAATGTGTAATATATTTATGAGGTAAAATAGCTCAGCTTTTCCAAAAAGGTTCCTGTATGATATTGTTTTACACAATGTTCATAAATTTAAAAAAAAAAAAAATTAAATCCTGGATTGAAAAATAATAAATTGTTGATATGCACTGTATTTCAAAACTAGCCTTTTTTTAAATTAACGGCTATTTAGTGTCAGGACATGAAATAGCTCTATAGTTATTTCATCACTATAGTCAAGAGAGAAAAACCTACAATAAACCTTTTTTTTTTTCAGTTGACCAACTCATTTAGTGCTTAAAAGTCAATTATTGCACCACATTTTGATCACCTTGAAACGCATATCTTTGTAGAAAGTTTGACTACTTTTAGAAACAAAATTACTTTAACTCATGAGTACTAATTGAAATTTTTTGTGAAGAATTGCAATTTCTATGTAACTACATTAGAATCAGGTGTATAAATTTGGAATGTATTTTTAAATACTTATTTGAATGTTTACATTCAATAAATAACTTCTAACTTACTTTTTTTAATTAATAAAATATCTCTTTAGTAGATTTTATCTTTTTTTTTTTTTTTGGTGCTTGATTACAGAATACAATTTCATTAAAATTTATTTTTGGATAGATCGGTTTAAACCAGGGTTTTTCCCGTACTGTCCAAAACCTTGCCAACCCTGCTTAGCTTAAATGTAGGAGAAGGTTAGTGATTGTCCCTTAACTTCTTGGATCCGGGCTGTTCATATAAAAATCTTTCTTTCGACACAGGTAGTACGACAGTTTAACCACAGATTTCTTTTCCATTGAAAAGAGAAGGTATAAACTGTCGTACCAGACGTATGAAACCTTGAAAAAATCCCCGGCTCCAAGGGGTTCGAGTGAAAATGTCAACCCCGTCCTCTAAACTAGACGAGACTTATGGTACAACATTTGTACCGCCCGGTTCTTAAAGGTTAATTCTAACTGATATTCTTTTTCGCTTCAGGTGGAATGTGGTGGTTGTCACCTAATGGTATTGGCAGTCAGGAAGGAAAATGTTTTCAATTCTGAGAATTATGCTGTGCAAAATGAAAACATCTCAGCAAGAGAAAGGAGAAGGCAAAAATGTGTATGAAAGAATTCAATTTATTCTGTGACTGTTATTTGATTTTTATCTTGTAGGTATAGTATTGTTTTGTCAGTTAAAATGCAGCAATTGTGAAATAGTGGTATTTCACTGGATCTTTTGCATGATTTTATAGCTTACTAGCTGCATACACCAGCTCTGCACAGGATCTACCTTGAGAATAAAAGTTTTGTCTCGTGACGTGTGTGTCTGAAAGTCCCAATTGACTTAAAGTCTATAGTTTTCCTGCTTGCAGTTTGAAAAATGAATCAAATAATTTTAAATCCCCCTGAACAGAAAAAGCCTACAAACAAAAGCAGGAATTTTATTTGTTTATATTCAAGGAAAAAATGGCAACACCTTTTTCTCTTCAATAATTTCTTTCACGCTGATTTCTTTCAAGCTTAGACAGATGATATTTAAATTCAATTTAAAATTTATTTTTCTAATTCAAAAATGCATGTATCTTTTTTCTGAGTGAAGTTAGCAGTAAGGAGTTTTCAAAACCTCTGTAAGGAAACCCACCTAAAAGGTATTTTTCACGATCTTTCCTATGAGACAGAAATTTTGAAGATCTGATAATTATTTCGGGTAGAAAGAACCATTTTGAGCTATTTTTGAATCTTTAACCTGTAAATGGTAACCTCCCTCCAACTCACCTACAGACTACTCACTAACATCCGTCCTACATACGGATTTCCTACATACCATTTATGGGTTAAATTGAAATTCGAATGATTCGGTACTTTTTTTTTTGTTTGTTTGAAAACCTCCCTACTGCCCTTCTCAAGTGACCAAGTACCTTCCTGCCAAAGTTGGTCCAGATCCAACGCAAACTGGATTTATATAGGGGACATACATATACATGTAATATTCTTCATTTATTTATACGAATAAATTATAATATGAGACAGTCTTACTGGAAATTGAAACTTTAATCATGATCTTGCAGCTATGGGCATTATTGAAGATCCAACCTGTCATGAATCTCTCCGTGAAAAAAAAGCTGTCTCCCACATTGTTTCTGCGAGAAATTTATTGCTTTGATTGGTTTGAACAGCTGGGACATCATATATGATTGAGCTTTGAACATCTCTGGGACCATGACCCCTGCCCCTGCACTGTCTACAATATTATCAAATAATAAAAAATAATAACAAATAAATCAACCATGGCGACGATGCAAGCTTAAAATTTTAATCTTCGCTTAGGTAGTAAGATAACATATCACCAAGTTAAATAACGTACCTATAACTGAATAGTACCTACCAAAGATCTCAGTTATAGAAATATACTTAAATGCATCAGAGAAAAAATTCTTGATGTGCCTTTCGAGATATTGGTTCCAGTCATTCCGAAAGTCTCATTAAAATTTTTAAAATCGACAAATAAATTAATTTGTCCATTTAAACCTATCAAAAGTTGTGATGGAACTATGGTTCCATTATAGCTGAAACTTGAATTTTGTTTGATTTTTGTCGAAAATAGGTAGCAAGAAATTAGTCTCTGTTTCGAATGGTAAATCTCGCCAAGCGAGAACGTTTTTGTATTTGCAGTTTTCAAGCATGAACATAACATCGCAATTTTGCTGGCAGATACATTTTTTCCCCTAATAAACTCTGGTAAAATTACACTTCAATTTACTGCACAGTTTTTTTTTTATTCGTGTATTATGGATACAGCGATAGCAGCAAAAATCTTTTACATTTTACCACGGGTAAGGCCGTGGGGGGTAACTCTAGTTATGAATAAAATGCAAATGACTTGTAATCTTTTTAATTTGTAGTTGTTGTCTTGTGCCATCCAGGCAGGCAATTTGGAGTTGGCTGCTTCACTTTTCCAACTGTATCGTAATTTAGTGTTCAACTTCCACAGTACATGCATGCCATTGGGACCGTTTGTAGGGCAGGCAACCTTTCACAGCACAACAACGCATTCACACTAGGGAGAGACAACGACAGGAGAGAGAAAGTACATCCATGCCCAAGCCAGGATTTGAACCCGGTACCACGCCATCCTGTCAGATTTTTCTGGACCACTAGACAAAGTGGCTGGCAATCCTTTTAATTAATAAAATATATTTTAGGGGTAAATGTTTGAAATACTATTTAAAGCGTGTAGCTACTAAAGGTTCCCATGTGCAATTGTGTAAATGCATTTTTTTTTTCCTTTGTAATTCGTATGTAAGCCAACAACATGAGATAATTAAAGAATTTCAAAATGGTCCCCGATGTAACTTAAACAAAACAAAAAATGTTACTTTAACTTAGATATTTTTTGTAGTAACAAATGTGTACATTTTTCATTTGAAAAGTTTTGTTTGTAATTACTGTGGTGGATACAGCAATTAATTTTTCTTCCCATCAATGTTTAAAACTTGAAATTTATCTGTTTTATGTATTAGGGGAAACTACCTCCTTTGACAGGAATTTCTAACAAGATCGATACCTCATTGACGCTGAAGGCTGAATATCGCCCAAGAGTGCAGAGCTTATCGAAAGGTAAAATTTAAAACCACCAGTACCTCAGTGAATATTTGCCCATGTCAAAAACTTTATGCAACATTATATAAATATTAAGATGTTTAAGCCTTAAGCTGTAATACATTTTGTGCAGAAACTTCTGATGATTATTTACATATTGTGTAGTAAATCATATATTTAAAAAAATTTAAACATACATTATGACTCTCTTTTGATTTTAATTATAAATATTCTTTAATTTAAAATCAAATCATTTTCAGCAGAACAATAAATTTCATGATATTTGAACGTAATTAATTATACAACAAGTAAAATGCATCAAATGTTCACTACCAGAACCAGATCATGCTTACTTTTATGTACGTAAGTCTTGCATTTTATATGTAGTGAACTCTGTAAATAGCCTCCTTCTCAATACAACCACATTTGTAGTTGCCACCATCACGAAAGTGAGACATTATTATTCTTGCTGTTATTTCAAATGAAGGTCCATGTGCTGTCATATTGAGCTTTTTACAAAAGATTGAAAATTGAACACACGATTCAGATTGTTTACACTCCTCTTACTTTAACAAATCGTCTTTCTCCCTTTCACAATTGAACAATTTGTTTTGCAGACGATGAGGATGGATTGATTGAAAGGAAATAATGCCAGGAAAATTAGTAATTTTTCAAAACACATGCAATACGAGGATTTTTTCTTTAACTATAAGTTCAAAAGGCAAAATTCTCAGAGTAATCCTCCCTCATAGTGAGCAACTTTTATACTCTTACTTTGAAAGAGGCATATCAAGTTTAGAAGTTTTGTGTCGCCTTCATAAAAACCGTACAAAGTAGTTTTACACTTTTATTTATAACCTCGTGTCTCAGTTATTTCTAAATGTTTTTTAACAAATCTAGGCATACATAAATAAAGCACGAATTGCTAAAAAAAAGTTGTGCTTCATTAAAATTTGTTTTTCAGTTGAATAACAATTTACGTCCAATGCAATTTTAATCGTTTGGACTTAACCATTGTTGCAAAGGCTAAGTGGAAAAAAAGTACAAAGCGCTGAAAACTAATATGCGTCAAAAACTATGACAACCATTAGGTAAAAAGTGTGGAGAGTGAGAAATTAATTTGGACTTGACACGCCAGCTCTCGTTGCTCAGAGTATAATAACGGACAAAAGTTCTGATCCCATGACTGTCCACTATTCGGAGGTACTGCTGTAGTTTAAAAAGGTTGTCAATTTACATCAAGTTTTCATCAACATATAATTAAGTTCGAAATAAAAATATTTTATACCACAAAACTTACAGTTATGGCATACATGTTTTTTGGCTTTGCAAAGAATGCCGTTTTTCAATGCAAAATAAATTGAGCTGATGAATGAAAAGACACTTGACAAAAGATCTTTAACTAAATAAAGTTAAAAATGACAAATGTTGTTATTTTTGACTTTACTTTTCTGCCCAGTGGTATTTATTTATTTTGTCTTCATCAATACTTTGGTGGAAAAAAAAAAGTTTTTTTAAAGATTTTTTAACATTCTATATTTTCTTTGAATCCCATTTGTCAAATTCTTCATTTTGCTAAAGGGCCATTCCACAGAAAATGATAATTTTATCCCGCACGTGATGCTTTATATATTTCATTAAAAATAATAATAGAAGAAGGTAATGAACAAATTTTGTTGCTGAGGAAAGCACATGCCGTTTGTGTAACTCCTTCAAAAAAAAAAAAAAAAATTGTCATTACTTATTGTTTTTTAATGAAATATGTGAACCATCACATGCTGGACAAAGTACTTACTTTTCGTGTAATAACCCTATACCTAAAATTTTTAACATTTTAAATTATTTTTTCTCAGCAAATGAGATATGTTTCATTCACATTTTACCTTACCAATCAAAATCTATGATTTATTTTGTCACTGCTAAATTAATACAGCAAAAAATTAACTAATTCATAAAGCCCGTTACAAGATGGTTGACTTTGCACCGCCCTTGCACGATGCCTACAAATAAATTTAACTTTAACTGAAAAAAAATTTCCAATTAACATATAACTGCACGAGGACTATCTTTGCATCAAATGTAAACATTAAAAAATGTGTTTCATCCTGGTAAGTTAAAACATTAGGATATGTAGGAAAAAGTTGGTGAATTATCGAGTCTGATTTGTCCTGCACATGGCGATGGAATGGCCCTAGAGCATGTTCGAGCAGATTTGACCACATTCTTCATCGTAGCAATTTTTCCTGCAGGACCGGTCTGGTATGTTCCGTTGCAACAGTCTTCGAACTGCAATGCGAATGGATCTGATGAGGAGGATGAAGTGCAGACAGGGATGGACCGCAGGAATTCAGTTCTGAGCGAAGTGGAGAAGGACGAGAGCATCAGGCACGTGGACAGCGATGTCGATTCGGACGGCTCGGACACCTGCGACTTGAATCGGGTGGGGTGAGAGTTTCTCTTTGGTTACGTTTGTTCGAGTTAATTGCATTTGTTAGGACAAAACTTTTCCATGGATTTGACATGTTAATTTAGCAGTTTTTGAGTTTCTAAGCATGTAATACAGTCAAATGTTTTTAAAGCAAACTGCAAGGGACCTTTAAAATCAATTCATCTGAACAGTAGATCATCTTATCTGATGAGCACCAAAAATTTCTCTTTGCTCCAAGGTCTTGCGTACATACCACACCACATAGTTTAACCTTTTGGATCCAGGCTGTTCATATAGAAATTTTTCTTTCTACCCAGGTAGTAAGACAGTTTAAGCACAGATTTCTTTTCCATTGAAAAAAGAAGGTATAAACTGTCGTACCAGACATATGAAACCTTGAAAAAATCCCCAGCTCCAAAGGGTTCGAGTAAAATTTCAACCCCGTCCTCTAAACTAGATGAGACTTGTGGTACAACATGTGTACCGCCCGGTTCCTAAAGTTCAATTAGTTAGATGGTGCCCAAAAAAGCACTCTATTTTTTCAGTCCAGACCAGGAGTCGAATAAACCCCTCGTCCAGCACCCTCAGATGTATTAATTTACTTTTAGGACTTTGTAACCACAACCCATGTTTAGTGTACCCCAGCCACCATTAGTGAACACTGGATTTTTGACTAGCTAGTATGGAACTCAGGACCCTCCAGTTATGAGTCCAACTGCTTACCAATCAAGCCACCACGGCTCACAAACTACAAACAGAAGAACAGAGATTGGAAATGTAGTTCGTTTTAAGCATGTTTGAATGAAGGTGGCTTGGCTGTAGTGTAATTTGATGTTTAAATCAAACAACCATTTAACAAAAAGTGCTGTATTATTTCACTGTAATAGATTATAATTATGTGTCATTCTGTAAATAAGAAAAAATCTTTGGGGGATTGCACTTCTTATATGGTAGCTGTTTTAGCGTATGAATTTTTGTAGGGCCAAAAAAGATTTGTACTAATAATAGTTCTAATTTTAAAATGACTAAAAGAAAGAAGAAAGTTTGAAAATGAGTTACATTAAGTTTGGACTATTTTTACAGTAATAAAATACATATTTTGAGAAACAGCATCCCCTCCAAGCTACAACACCGATTATATTTTATAAACATTACTTTAAAAAGCTGTCACATTTTTTAAATGTATTTATATCTTTGCAGACACACACTTTGGTCAGAATTGACAACACCATCTCATTGGTAAGACCAGAAATCTCGGATACTGAACTCACTGTAAAAGCAGAAATATGTACAGAATCAAAAGTAATTTTTTATGTATTTACTTTTCGGACTCGTTTTTGCTCTGATTTTTTAAACACAATGTAGTTATTTCTTATATATGTATATCTTTGTATGTATGTACTCTAGAGCAGCGTTTCTCAACCTATGTTCCCTACTTGCTAGTTGGTAGTATGTAAAAAATAATCATTAATGGTGGACATAAAGGATAAATGAAACATATCGTGAAAAGTTTTTTCCATTAATTTATGATAATTATTTTTACAGTTAACGTGTTAATATGTGCAGTCGATGGTTAAAAATCTGGCAATCCGTATGGTTTATCTTTTAGAGCATACTACTTTTGAATTTAGCCGTTAGCCATCAGTGAATTTCAATAGATCATCTTCTTCGAAACAAGCAGAGGATTTCATTAAATATATTTTTAAAAGTATTCGACTATGGTAGGAGGATAAACTGATTATATATACACACACACACACATATATATATATATATATATATATATATATATATATATAAATATATATATATATATATATATATATATATATTAAAATCATTTATTAGTAAGGAAATATGGCAAAATAGTAGTTTAATACACATTTTTAAATAAACACATACTTAAAGAGAAATCTATTATTTCAGTAACTCTGTATCCGGCATAAAGTTTCAACATGTTTTGATGGAATTTAATTATATGATGTGCAAACTTGATCACCCTATACAACGTTTAATGCAAATAAATAAACACACTCGCAATTTATATACACAAAAAAAAAAAAAAAATCACGAAATTCCATCATTTTTCCAAAGTGGTACAATTATCCATGTTGTAAAATCAAGTGGTATGTGAGCTGAAAAAGTTTAGGAAACGCTGCTGTAGAGGTTTACTACATCATCTGGACTCATGAGTATGTGTGTTTTTTTTAACATTATTTTATATTTACTATCCAGGAATTACAAAATATTTTTTAAGTAGTTAATATTTTTCTTATACATGACTTTTGCTATTTAAACTGTTAAAAAAAATCCTATGAAAAGTTGTCTAAATCAAGATTCAGAATTTTAAAGTTTTCTAGTTGGCAGCAGTTTACTTTACAAAGTGTCTAGATGCCAACTTGGGAGAAGCTTAATGCATGAAAAACTTATGCTGTTTTGATATTAAATACATAAAGCAGCTGCTAACGGCTTGTGACATACTTCCATACTCTGTTTTCAAAAAAAATTTCTTTCTTTTCAAGTTTGATGCACTATTTTATTTCTATATATAATGAATTTCAGGTACCTTGATTGTAACTGATCACTGAATCAGATACATTGTTTAATAATGTGGTTTTTTGCATAAATGTTCTTAAAAACGTCATTAATTTTACACTATGCATACTTTATAGTTGTCCTAATATTCCTTTTATGAGGTGTCCCCTCATGTCAGGTGTTTCCATTTTTCCCCTATTGAAAAAAAGGGGACTGAATTCTTAATTTTAACTTTTGAAGATTAAAATTAATGATGCACTTATTAATCAGCGGTAATCGCCCATTTTGCTGACTACACTTTTGAGCAATTTTAGCACCTCAGCGAAATATTTTTGTAGTAAATCTACTTTTGTTTCAAAAGAATTAACTATGCAAATGGATTTTTCCCTATTAAGTGGCTGAATTTTCTTTTTATACTGAAATTACTTTTGCTTAGAACAAGAAATTATGCTGAATGAATTTATTACACCTAACCAAACTGTTGTGTCCCTGATTTGATTCAAAATTTTCACATTATCATGCTTGGGGTTTTAACAGTGTATTCATATTTTTCAATGCATTTTTTTAAACATTTTAAAAGAAGATAGAACAGATTACTAGGAAAATTTTAAACAGTACTTAAATGTTAGACCACAAAAGGCGACTGATTTTTAAAAAATGGACTTTAACTTGAAACTAAAAAGGGGGTTAAGAGTTCTGCAAAAGTTAATTTGATAATAATTCAAATTGTATTTTGTATTCAAAATATTTCTTTTTTGTCCAATATTTCCGTTATATGTGTTTTTAAACTAATTAATTACTTTGTTTATTTATTTTCTTTGCAGATTGTTGAGGATGAAGAGTCTAATCTCAGGTTATTATCTTCTGAAAAGGAAAATGCTGAGCCTTTACAAAGTAAATTGGTGGTTTCATCTGCCTTTTTAATTGATATATTTTTTGCTTTAATAGAGCTGATTATTTTGTAAAATCTCAGGTGGATTAAAATTTTCTTGTAATTGTTTTTTTAACACTTATTTTTAAATTTATTCTCACCTTAAATTCGGCTTGAAAAGCGTTATTTCAAAATAATCATAAGAGTAGTTAGAAGAAAATAGCTAAAGATTGATACAAAAAATATCTACCCTATTTTTTATTTTTTAATGCATAAAGTCTTACATTTACTCTAAACCAGGGCTTCTTAAACTTTTGTTATTCACAACCTCATTTATGATTGCGAGTTTCTTGACGACCCCATACAAATATAAAAGAAAAATTAATTTTTGATGATTTATTTATTAGGTAACAATATACGTATTCATATGAAAATATATAAGTTTAGAATTCGTTTTGAAACATACAAAAATCTAAAATTAAAAATTGTACAAAAAATTATAAAATTGTATTTATTATAGTTTCAAAAATAAAAGTGGATTCTGACCGTCTTAATTCTCTTGAATATATTCAAGTAGTTGCGTGGTAAGTATTAAATTAAAGTATTAGTAAAAAATTTAATGAGATGAATGTGCCTGTTTTTTATTGCATAACAAATCAAATCTTGGTGGAATGCTTGAAAGTGCTGGACGTAAGACCTCTTCAACATTTTTTAACGCTGAACGATATTGGGATTTACTATGTGTTAAAGCTGAGAAAGTAACTTCACATAAATATGTGGTGTTGAATGGCAGAAGTACATTTAACGCCATATCAGCGATTGTGGGAAATTCAGTTCTAGTTCCGATCCAGAATTCAGTCAATGGCTTTTTGGTAGTTTTACGTTTGAGTCCCTCGAAAGCTCAGCAAATTCCTCTTGAGCTTTAAGTGGCAGGTGATCAATCTCTCTTAAGCCAATCCAAAAAGGCTTCTGAATCCAAACTATTTTTTGGAAATCAATATTTAATTTAAAATATGTCCGGAAATGTATTTCTAGCGCGTTTAAGTGATCTACAATAATTTTTGCAATAAAAGTTTTTCAATGAATTTTCTCGATTACAAAATTGTCGACACTGGAAAACATTTCGAAAGAAATTTTTTTGACCCTACTTTTTCAAATGTTGATCTTTTTAATAAAACTTTCAATTTTATCATTTGAAGTAAATATATCGCAATATTTTCCTTGAAGAGACAAGTTGAGATCATTTAACTTCGCAAAAATATCTGACAAATAACACAGCTTGGATAGCCATAAGTCATTTTGAAAACAAGCAGCAAGTTCACATTTTCATTCGGTTAAAAATATTTCGATCTCGTCCATTAATAACAATAATCTTCTTAAACTTTGACCTCTTGTCAACCATCTTACTTCTGCATGTAATAACAAAGTTGTGTAGTTGGAATCCGTTTCCTTACAGAGATTTGAAAATAAGCGACTGTTAAGGGCGCGGCTCTTAATAAAATTTATGATCTTTACAGCATCCTGAAGCACATCGTTCAATTCTGGTGCTATTTTTTTTGCTGCAAGAGCCTCTCAGTGAATAAGACAGTGAGTAAAAGTTATATGATCATAATGAGCAACTTGAAAAAATGATTTAAAACCAATATTTTTGCCCGTCATCGCTCTTGCACCATCTGTGCATATTCTACAGCAATTTTCCATTCTAAACCTTCTGCTTTTAAAAATTCGAACAAAAACGCACATGTCCACCTCAGTACAGCGCCATCTATCGATGGTTTCAAACGCGAATAGCTCAAAACCTTCAACAAATGCGCATGTCTAGACGCTGCAAGTCCACTGTATTCCGCCAACTCTAGTGATGTTATAAAATGGTATATATATATTATATATAACTATTTGACAGTAAAATATCTCCCGACCCATAGTTTAAGAAGCCCTGCTCTAAACTATCTCTCATTTTTCAGTTTTTAGCTCAATATTCTTGAAGCTTATAGCAAGTTTAATATAATTCCAATTTCTCTTTAAAACGTTTGTATTAGTATGTACTTTTTTTTTTACATATGAAGGGCAAGTGGATAAAGGTGATATGTGACATTTTAATTTTGCTGATTTATATAAATTAAAATTAGTGTGTGTTCAATTGTGTCAACTCACATGCACCGTTGAAGGGGCAAGTGAATGAAGGTGATATGTGACATTTTTTTTAATTTCTAGAAAAAGCTTTCAAAAAACAAAATATTACCTTTTCACCTTCGTCCATGGTATAAAGTAAGTTTTTCCAAAATTGTCACATATCACCTTTATCCACTTGCCCCTTCATATGTGTGTGTGTGTGTGTGTGTGTGTTAATGAAATAGTCCTAAACTGAATTTTTCTTAGTACTGTATATTTTGATCTATAACATGCACTTTGATGCCCAATTTCTGGTTGAACTTTACAAATGCGCAATACATACAGAATAAAAAATGATAGATTTTAAAATACAGAAAAGATGATTTTAAAAATAAATTTCCAAATGTGTCTTAAGTGTTCTTTGTTAAAGAAAAGGTATAGCTTATGAATTCAACATTTAACTCATTTAATAAATGTGCAATATAATGCTTCATCATATTTGTTCCCCCAAATATATTCAGTCACATTATTGATGTTTTATCTTGCTCATCATTGCAAGTTAATTCATAGTTAAACTATTATTTTCTGTTTCATCTAGATAATTAAATGTAGAGTAGTCTGGAGCTATACCCCAAGCATAATTTCACTTTCATACTGTTAAGAACTAGCAACTATTTTTGAAGTGAAAACATACTTGGAAATTTAAAACAATAGTACCAAAAGAAAGAAAAGTTTTCTGTGTTTGGTAAAATGTGTTTGGAACTTCCATATCAAACAGAACTTGAATTATTACCTTGTTTACCAAATGTGGCTAAGCCTTAAATTTACATGATTGGAAACCAATGCCATTATTGCCCAAGGAGGAAAGAAAACTCAATGATTTAAAATATTTATCTGTTACCATTTTCTGCTTGTTGACAATTAAAATACTTGTAATTGATTTTAATATAAGGATTTTCAATTTTCCCTCTTCATTATGCTTTTGGGACTACTAGTAAGGATTATCTTTCCTTTTCCGTGTTTATCATGTCCTCTCGAAAAGATGTAAAGATGTTTAGATTTAAAATGCTTTCTGACCAGTGAAGTTCGTTTTAATGTACGGTCCACAATCAGGGTCTGGGGGTTGTTTAAATTTTTAATTTAATTGAAGTACTTGTTTTCTTATACAAATAAATACTTCAACTCATTATACCCATTCAGATAGTATTAGTTTTTTAAAATTGTACCTAATAATAGTCTTCCTTAGGTATTAGAAATTATGATAAAATATTTATGACAGCCAACACCGTATAGCAATTTTTTGTTCTCTTTATAAAATATCTTAAAATAAGTTACTAAACTGATATACATTTTAACTCTACTAGGTTCACCAATCTGTTCACCTTTGTCGAAAGATATGTCTTGTGAAGTATGTATTTTAATTTTTTCAAATCTTATTCATTTTCTTTTTCTAATATTAAACCCAAATAACAAACATTAAAATATATGTGTGATGTTTAATTGCACTGCTTGTTTGTTATTTTGGTTAATTAATTAGTTTTAGCTCAAAAAATACTGTTCCCTGTAAACTGTACTGAAGAAGGAAGCAGAGTCCATTTGCAGACCTTTCTAAATATTTAGAATTATAAAAAGGGTTCCATTCTTATGTATCATTTGAGGGAACTTTTAAAACATTGCCTGACATATAAGTTGACCTCCCGACTTTGTAATTTGTAGAAATTTGGATTTTTGTGTAAATTTATCAGCTTTATGTTCTTGTATATACAGTACGTACTCTATTTTAAAAACATTTGCTTGAATTTATAATCGTATACTTTGTTGTAAATACTTCGACTGTTTTTCTTAAAACTAAATGTAAAAAATTTCATGATTTATTCAGTGTAAGGAAATCTTTCAAAAGAAAACTAGAGTATTCTCTGAAACATTCTTCATTTATTTTTTTTTCTGAAGATAAACTGATTTTTTTTTCTTCCTTTGTAATTTTTAACTTAAAAAATATTTCAAAGCAGTATTTTAAATTAAAGTTAAAAACAAATATTGCTTCTGCAGGAATCCCAAATGAAAAGCCACTTTTATGATACTGAAGTCCTGGGCAGCAAAAGTAATTCAAGTTCAAGCTCAAACTTGAAGAGTAAGGTGAGTGATGAATAGAAATGTTTATTTTTGGCCTTTTTTCCCTCCTTGAGAATTTAATATTCAACTCAGCGGTTATAGTCCAACTGCAGAAACGTGGCACTTGCCAATCATTTCAGAAACAAATTCATTCCTTAAAGAGGGTATTGATGATTTCCCCTGGCATTTTTAGGAGGGCGCTATGCCGTACCCATTTTAAGTTAATGTTTGCTATAACCTGCCCTCTTTTCAGCATTTTTTTAATGTGTCCTCCAATCCCCTTTAATGTTTTAACAAAACCTCTGTTGCTCAGCTAATATTCTAACTTATATTTTCCACTCTCAGTCACTTTCATGACATTAAAATATATTCAAAAGAAATAATTTAGATATTAATGAGTGAATAATAAAACAAAAGCTAAAAAACATATGAGCTACTTTTATTTTTACACTATATAATTGTTTCACATCAAAAATGAATAGATTATTGTGCTATGAATCTGTATAGTGATGAAGTATCCTATTTTTATTTCCAGTCGTCAAAAGCTTGTAGCATCATTTGAGACGAGCAGTGCGATTCATATAGAACCAGAAACCGAGTGATCAGTTTTTGATCTTCATTTTGTAAAATGTATAATTGTATATTGATTTCATTTGAAATATTTTATCTGTAACATGTGGTTTGTAAAACCATATAACTAACGGCTTAAAATCTCGTTGCCAAAGCAGCATGAGTGAAAGTTACAGCAGAATGTTTTTCCTACTACATGTGAAACATATGTAAACTTGGCTTGAATGCTCTTGTGAAATTTAATTCCTTGTGCAATTTTGCATCATGAGAGCTGAGGTGCACCCATCTGGTGGGAAACTGAGTGTCAAATGGTAATGGCAGTGCGCCAATATTGGCACCAAATGAAGGACTGGTTGTCGATATTGGGGAATTGCAGCCCCACTGGATAAAGATATTTTGGTGCTTGCAAATCAACAGTTGATTTTAATTAATATCTTCTATTCTATTTTAAATAGGATGTCTTACTATTAAGTTTAATATGTTAATCAATAAAAACTATATAAATGTTAATTATTTGTCAAAATTGTGCAAATAGCGCACTAATTATAAAATAATACTGGTGATACATATTCTGTTGTAACTTTAGTTATCTTATGCAGGGGTGCATAAAATGTTTTTTCTCTCAAACCTATATAAAAATTTCCCGAAAATTCCATGATATGTTATAGGCATTGGGAAAAAAGGAATCCATTATACTACTCGAATCTGCACCCTTGATATTTCACGTACATTTTGCTATCAATTTATCATAATAAAGTGTTTTATTCATAGCTGGTTTATTGAATGAAAGCTCTTTAGCTTTAAATAATGCCTTTAAGCAATGAGAGCAGCTTGAGAAACCTTTAGTTTTAATGCAGCGCTGCACAGTGGTTCGAAACGAGGGAAAAGCGGAAAAATCTCTTGACTGTAAATCGCTATCTTTGCAAAGTAGTGAAAATGTGATTTATGTTGTTTGAGGCCTAGATATTTTATGGGATGCGTCAAATTCAATGGTTGATCTCTTTGATAAAAGGCACAGTCCCCATGCCACACCATGACAGGTTATTTCCTAGTTTACCATACTGGTGTTTGTAAATAGCGAAAATCAAAAAAAGCCTCTGCCACAGCAACAGTCCCAGGTGGTCGCAGCTAAAATATTTTTGCTTAGTACTAGAAGTATTAAACTACTTATCTATCTAACTTTTAGCTCACCGGAAGCCGCCGATAAAAGTATAGTCATCAATATTTTTCTTTACATTTATTCGGAATAACTTTTTTTTATTATTTCAAGTAGTTTTAAATTTTATTCGTTTTTAACTTTTTATTTACTGTCTAATATGTGTCCTATAGGTATGAAAAACCAATCAAAAATGACTTTCATAAAAATTCAACTCCCATTATTGAACGTATGAATTAAAACTGAAGTATAAGCGGAGCAACTGAAAAAAGTAAACACATCATTGTTCAACTATCTTGACTTATCTTTCTTGATACGCGATTTTTTGTCATGTAACTCTCGTAGAATATGTTACTACGTCTCAAGGGATAAGTAATTACGACATGAATATTTTCTATGGTCAAACTTTAAAATGACTATTTTTTCTTCTCCTGAACTACTGTGTGCGCTGCCATTACATAACTGTATACTTTGCAACTGCTTTTTTAAATAATCCAGAGCTTCCATTTTGAAGTTTTTGCAATGTCTATTTTACCATGTGCTGTTAATTTTTTTCTAAACAGCTTCAAATATTTAACCATAATGGACAGCTTGTTATGTTGAAGCGTTTGTGTGTGTTTTTTTACATTTTAGAAGAATTAGGAATTGTATAAGAACATTGTTATGATTAAATATTTCTCTTTTATATATATATACTGTCGGCCCCGCTTAAACGAATACTGTCGGTTCCAAGAAATATTATTCGATTAAGCGGGGATCTTTAACATTGCATCTATGACACGGTTCCAGGATGCTTTATTCGTATAAGCGGGGTATTCGTTTATCCGTCACCCGATTAGGCGGGGACGACAGTGTTTTTTTTTTTTTTTATCAGTAAAACTTTGTTTATAGTATAACTGTGCTTGAAAAATGCCACTGAAATAATAACTTGTGACTTTGTAAAAGTAATGTTTCATGTTTTACCAAATTTTAAAGAGAAAGACTCTTGCATCAATTTTTTCGTACAAACCCTTTTTTTTTTACATAATCACATTTCACTGTCTTTTTTTTTCTTTAATACAAGCAAAGGTCCAGGCTTTATACTGCCCTTTTAATGTGCTCATAACATATGTTTTGTATATATTATAAGAAAGACCTAAGATGCTTTTATAAATTAAATTTTGCAAGTAATGAATATGAAAAGTATTATATTTGTCAATATACACATACAGCGGAACCTCGATAACTCGACACCCCACTGCCCTCTGTGCCAAAAATTTTCTTCTTTTAAATGAAATTTCAATGATATGTAGCTATTGATTATATTGTTTATGTTTGCCCTTGCACCTGTTGCGTAAGTTAACTTTGTACAAATTTTATAACTAAAAAAAGCATTTAGGTTTTAAAACAGTAATTAGTACCTTTGAGACATCTGTCACTTTTGTTAGAAGGGTACAATATGTTAAAACTGAATTTGCTAGTTTTGAAGAAACAACCACTCTTTAAATTCAAAACTGTAACATTGCAGCTACTTTTTTTTTCTATTCTAAGTTAGAAAAAGCCTCAATCTTGTCCCGCGTGCGACGCTCATGCTTTACATTAAAAAGTTGTGATTTTAAAGTTGTGACTGTAATGAGCAAAATTTTGTTGGTTAAGAAATCACAAACCAGTGTGGAATTTCTCAGGCAAAAACTTTTTTCATTCCTTTTTAAAATTATTACTTTTTAAGGAAATATGCGGGCATCACGTACGGGAAAAAGCGGCGGCTTTTTCGTGGAATGGCCCTTGGAATTTTTTTCAAAAAAAAAATATTTCCAAGTATGTCTCATTGAAATGAAACATAACACTTTCAAAAGTTTGACTCATCAATAAAATAGAGTAAGGTGTTACACATTCAAGCTTAGTCTTAGCAAGGCTTTCTCTTTTTGCCAATCAGCATACGACTTGATGTAAAGTAATTAGATCCATAATTATCTTGTAAAATCTAGGGAACTTGAATATGAAGAAAAGCAATTATTATAAATACATAAATCATTAGCAATAAATTAATGAATTATTTTGAATGGAGTTTGTGGGGTCAGATTTATTTTTATAATAATTTATTGTACAGAAAAGTCAATTATAAGGCATGTCTCAGTATTCTCGTATACTATGCAAGTAATAAACAATTGAAACATTTGAGCTTAAGAATGGTGGCTTTGTTAATCTTTTTTAGTGAATTATAAATGCTGAATATAGCGCAAGTGGCACCTTTAGAACCAAGAAAGTACAAAGCCAACACTGAACACATTTACAAGTTACTCTGTGATTATGAACATTATTTCTAAAATGACATTATTTGTTGGAAATCTTTCTTGAAAAGATTTGGGTATATTGAATTTGTTTTGTATACTGCTGATAACTGATACACTTTTTTTAAGGTGTGTGGTATTTTTTAATGAAACGTTAAGTATTAGGTAGCTAATATGCACCATTTATATCAAACTATTTTGGACGTTGCTTTACAACTTAAAATGTGCATGTTTTTTAAATGAAATATTATCTGCATTTATAATTTGCTGTCTTAAGATAAAGTCTTCTCTTCCTGAAGATTTGTATTGCTGCAGTTCTCTTTGTATGTTATTTTATGTACATCTTTGTTACATTTTATGGTGCTAAACATGTAGAGTATTCCGTTGGTTTTTACACAGGTTACATTAAATTTTTGGAATTCTATAAATTTCTCTCTTTCCCACCACCTATCAACTTTACACAAATTTATAAGTTATTTATTCACTAACTTACCACTTTCGGAGCAAATGCGTTTCACCATCAGGCCGTTTAAGATACATCTTGGGTACGTTCATAAGACTGTAAGAGCTGATGTTTGTCTTAATGCCTGCATTTTGAATACTACCAAAGTAATTTCAACGCATAGTGGAACTTCACACAGGCTAGGTAAAGCTTTTTTCTAACAATGAAAGTGTCCTTAAAATGGGAACAGTTTGCTCCAGAAGCTGTGTTGTAACGTTACACCCACTAACAATGGTGACCTTACACAAATTTTTACAGTGTACCACGCATTGCAAACAAAGTAACCATAGGTGGCTGTTACACCAAAAAAGGGCGGTTTCAAAAGAAATGGTAGGAAAAAGGCACTTCTGAAGTTCAGTTTTTTTTTTTTTTTGTAAAATTTGCTATGTTTTATTGGATTTTAACATTACTGATTAGCTAAAAAATGTGTAATATGGCCTCAAAATCCAAAAAGGCTGGTTACCGTAGATGTATCCCTTACAATTCAAAGTTCCATTCTCATGAAATTGCACGAAAAAAAATCCAGTTTTTGAAACTTTCAGCTTTTATTTTCATGAAATAAATTAATCTACTGTGTCAAAAATCATTTTTCACTCAATCATTACTTTTTAACTTTAGAGATGAGGGGGCAAAGCCCCTTTTTTTGGAAGGTGGCACGAGCCGCCTATGGAAGTAACTATGGGGTTAATACTATGTATTTCAATTTCCCTGTGTAATAACTAATTGAATATCATCGAGTGTGACATGAATCTTTTTGATATTCTTGCGTATAACAAGCATGCTAAACTTATAAATTGTCTCGATGAAGATTAAAGATTTGTTGACATGCTTTCAAAGTTTCATTTTATTCAAGTACTACACACTGTCATTAACAAGGATTCAAAAACATCATGAACAAGGGTTTCAATGCATACCTGCAAACTCCCATATTTTGATGCTCTCTCAAGAACTTCCTTTTGAAATTTAAATATATCCCAATTTTCATAAAAACACCAAAATTCCCCAAAAATTAATTTCTTCTTTGGTTAGAATTTCAGGGAACATCCCTACTATAAAACGATCTCTATCGGAAAAACAAAACCTTTTAATGCTCAAATATGAAAATTGTAATGTCTGTTCATGTTTGAAATATATTTTATTTTTCCTCTTTTATTCCGAAAAGAAAAATGTAGCAAAATGTTCAAAATTTGTCACTGAACTTTCTTGATATTAACCTGCTGCAAGGAATGCTTATTATCCCCTATAAAGGATTGTCTACAACTGATGTCACTTTTTTTCAATGTTTTTACCCCCCCCCCCTTCTATGTCACAAATTTTCATGCTTCACCCTACCCCTTACCGCCTTATCACATTTCATGCTATATCATCAACATATTCTTATTTTAAAAAATGCAGGGCGAGGACTCAGTCATCTTTCTCCTTTCTCACCTTTAGTCACCTTTTGAAATTTTGGTTACTTTTTGTCACCTTTTGAAATTTTTGTCACCTTTTTAAACCTTTCTTGAAATGTGTTTTAGAAAAATCTATTTTTTATAAATAAATGTTTGAAAAGTATGAATATTTTTTCCTTACCTGAAAATAAATGGAATTTTGAAAAAAAAAAAGCAAAAATCTGTCATTCAAACATTAAAAAATAGTGCTTCAACTGTGGCTCATTCATAAAACAAAGCCTTTTAGAAGCACCTGTTTAAAAAAGTTTCAAAAGGAAACAAAAAATAGGTGCACCTGTTCCAAGGATACTTGGAATTTCTTTTTTTTTTCCTTGAAACAAAATTCCATTGGTGATTTGCATAGAGATGGGGGAAAAACAGGGGTCAAAGTTCTTTACCCTTATGTTCTTATCTCTTTTCTGCTCTACCCCCATAATTTCAAGCAGGGCTGCCTCGTTCAAACCCCCTCGGAAAAGATTTTCAAGTCTGTTCCAAAATATACTCTTTATTATCCTTTTCGTGCTGAAAAAAGACTTATTTATTTTTTTAAATTTCATTTGAAAAAAAAAATATTGTACGATTATACAAACCACAATACTTCATATGCAGTATTTATTTTTATTATTGGGACTGGACTATCATCTCTTGCAAAACAATCTAGCGTTTCCTTCAAATTTTAAACACCTGACCTTAACGAATATATATCTTTTAAAGTAGTATGTGTATGTTGGCTATTTTGGTAAACATCAGAAAAAAGGATAATCAGTTTCTGCTTTTTGATTTCTTAACAAACTACTTTTGGTCACCTTTTAGTTACCTTTGTTTTAAAATTTATCACCTTTTTCAAAGACCATCAGCAGTCCTCGCCCTGAAAATGCTAATGTCACACTTCTTGTTTTCCCCTCCCTCCTCTTCACATTTATAAAGAATAAAAAAGTTCTTGTTTACGAGCGAGCAAACAAGGCGCAGCAAACACCCTGAAACCTTCGATTTTTACCCATATTTTCAATCCCAAAACAAAATTTGGTATGGTATATTATACTCAGAGGCGTACTTGGACGTGAGGCCGCCCTGGGCTTTTGAAATTGGCCGCCCCCGCCCCCTTAAGGTGTTGAATTTCAGAGCTGTAAAAAAAAACTTTTTTATTTACTTGACATAAAATATATTTTCAAGGTAAACCATGCAAGGCCCGGCCACATAGCTAGTTAAACATGAAATTGGTTGGTTGTTAACAACCAGCCAATTGGTAAAAATTCGTCTTTTGCGAATCTCAACTTTTACTACTACAAATCTGCTCTTACATTTTTCTAAATCAACATTTTTAGTACTTAAGAGCAAGAATCTGAGAAACTCACGCCTAGCATTATGAGGTGATTCATGACCACTCAGATTTTCTCCCAAAAATTACCAAATGTTTATTATTTTATTGAAAGACCAAATCCAGAATGTTTTGCTCTAAAGTTGAGTTGTTTAGTTTTTATGGATCCCTAAAGATGAAGGTGCGGCATCAAAAATTAAGCGGATTTTCAAGACATGGAAGTTGCCGTGAGCCAAAACTCTTACCAGGAACTGTTTAACTCCAATTTTCTTTTTGTATATTGAATATAGAAGGTTCAAACTTTACAAAATGAATGTTGAATTTGAGGTAAGTTGTTGCCGTAAGGTCAGTGAAGGCCCTCAAAACAAGGCATTTTTGACGTTTTTTAGCGTTTTTGAGGTCCAAAAACAGCTTGTACATTTCAGTTGCCACGGCAAAAGTAGTGTCGTTTGAAAGATAAGTGTAAGCACTTAAAAATAATGTATAAATAACCGAGGAAAGTTCAACATGCTTTTAGCTCTCTAAGGCCGAAATATGAAAAATGTCATATTTTACCGATATTCAAACGGTCATAACTTCCTCTGCCCACCAGGGCCGTCAGCAAGGGGGGGGGGGGTGCTACACCCCCCGACTTTTCTGAAGAAAGGGGCCGCCGATTTTATTTTATTATTAAAATGAAATTTTAGAAAAATATTTCAGGACTTTAAATGAAATATAAAAGAGAAGCGGAATAATTTAAACATTATTAAGAATATCAGTAAACCTGAATTTTTAAAAATGTCCTGTATTTTCCGCGGCCCCAATTATTATTTATCAAAAATAAATAATTGGGGCCGTGAAAAATAGTTAAGATTCCTTCACAGCAATATTCGTTGCGAAAAATACGAAATTTTCTCGTTCATGGGGTCATGTAAACGGGAAACTTTTAGTCGCCCTGCCCAGTTTGGAAAAAAAAAGTACTGTATTAATATATGTGAGAGCTTTAAAAGGTACGCTCACCTCTGTAACTAAAATTAGTTAAATTAATAAAACATAAATCAAATTATATATACATAATTCAACAAGATCGATGCAATATTGAAAAAAAAGGAATATATGCTGAGGGCCGCCAAATTTTATATTTTAAATGAATTAAAATAAATTATCGATGCAATAATTAAAAGGGATTAAAAGATAATATGCAGGAGCCGCCAAATTTTATATTTTAAATAAATTTAAATTAAAGAAAATTATACAAAATACCATTATCGAAAGATAGTGCAATGTTTAAACTGAAGATAATTAAAAAGAAAATTTATCACTTTTCACTTTGTGTTGGGACCGAACGAATTTTTTTAATGTAGTAAATTTGAAGAAATAATAATAATAATAATAAAAGTTTATTATACTGAAATTAAAAAGAAAGGGGGGGAAAAGAATTAAATTCTGTTGCCATCTCTGCGGCATTGATGAGGCTCTTTCAACCTCCTCAGACCATCAAAATGAAAATCGCATATATTGGTGAATATTGTACACACGGCCACACGATATTAGTTACTGTGATACTCCCAGATATTTTTCGCATCGCAGTCAAACGACGCAAAACTGCTCATTGACCATTTTTTCGGTGGAAAAAAGAAACGAACAAATGCACGGGACAAAAATGTAATTGTACAGGCCATTTTGCAGAAAAAAAGCCGCCGATTTGTGTCGAAAATCAACGGGAATTTCTTATAACCCGCGGAAAATTTAAGTACCTCAAACGATATATTTTACTTGACGCGAATAACCGAATTAAACTGGTGATCAATAGAAAATAACTCTTTTCATGCTATGTCTCTTAAATTGATTAAAAATGAGAGGGAGATATACAACAGAAACTGAGTTTTTCTTCTTATTTTAGAGTCGTTTAAAAGTATGCAACTCATTCGAAACAAATGATTGAAAAACGTTTCAGACAGTTATTAAAGCATATAAAATTATCCCCTTTTTTTAATTAACATCTACTAGATTAAGTCAGCCTCTGTTAAAGTCATAACACCAATTTTTCTAGAGGTACTTCTAGAATCGAGGAATATGGTTTCTAAACAAGCTTCGGTGTTATTAATAGGCAAAATTAAAACTTCTGCTTCTATCTGTTTATTTTTAGTTTCATATGACAGTTTAACAAAAAAATAATATTGTTAATAGAATACTTCAAAATCTTACAATGATTCATTTAATGAAATTTTATCACTTGAAATCGTAAAACTACAAAGATAGTATTTGAAAAGCTCGCATACCAGACGAACTTTTTCTCTCCCGATCTGCTAAAATTCAGCTGCTAGTCCAGTCATACTAGACATTAAATTTACAAATCGCGATGTAGTCCTATTTTTTTAATACGTAGTTTGGGTCACCTAGGGTAGTGTAAATCTAAGTTTGCAGTTTTCAAAACCCTGTGCTCGCGGCGTAACTCACGAAAAACTGTAAAATTCAACGATTTTTTTCAGTTTTTCCTTTATAACGACTAAACTATAAAACTTTTGATTAAACGTGTGAGTAATCATTTTAAAGAACAATAAATTTTGAACAATTTAAGCTGAAATGGATCTCTGTAAGACCAACGGTTTAGGACATATTGCATTCCGAAAATGGGCCATTTTTTGCGAAAAGTGAAAAAATTACGCTCTGATCATATTTCGGACTTAATATCGATATGAATTACTACTCTACAAGAAACAAAACGGCCAGGAAGTTACTGCAAATTTTAATGGCTTTCCTTTAAGCCCACAAAAAAGTCCGTAGAATCAATATTTTATTTAAAATCATTAAAAGAAAAAAAAAAACGGAAATTCCGATTATTTTGAGAAATAAAAGAAATTGTTTCTGACAAGGAATAAAGGAGGACTGGACGATTGAAAAAAATGCTTAGAATGGTATAAAAAAGGGTAACACTATATTACAACGTTATTTTCATAATTAAGAAAAATCTTACAGGTCAATTTCGACATACGCACAGCATGTCCTAATGTACTGTATACGACTTACGCAAAACTGAGAAAAAGTTTCGACTCTTTTTAGTTTTTTCTTTCTAACTCCTAAACAATGTAACTTTTGATGATATATCGCTGCTTGAAATGAACAACGGCATATCTGCAAAAATCGATTTTTTTTTATTACATCAAAAAATTCTGTTTTTTTTTACTCTTTCTTGTGGTATTATCGGCATATCTCTAGTTTCAAAATATCACGCAGCAATCGTTAATATCGTTGTGCATAGTTATTATTTTGGCGCGCTTTTCCCAGTAAACAACGACACAGCCGCCATTGTGTCAGTTCTGAATAAGTGCTTGGAGTGTCTATCATCTATGTCTATGTAAGTTGATTCGACATAAGTACCCTTAATACCATTTTACTTCAAAATGCCGTTTTACTGCAAAAACTTTGAAACGC
The DNA here is from genome assembly GCA_038373865.1 of Uloborus plumipes. NCBI lineage: Eukaryota > Metazoa > Arthropoda > Arachnida > Araneae > Uloboridae > Uloborus > Uloborus plumipes. The sequence continues at coordinate 77,416 of JAXGGA010001782.1, read as the reverse complement.
TCTCCTGAAAAGTCGTGTTTTGCAGATATGCCGTTGTTCATTTCAAGCAGCGATATGTGAATATCCAATTTAAAAAACGATAAATTTGAAACATTTTAAGCTCAAGTGGAGCTATGTAAGACCAACGATTTAGGAGATATTGCATTTCGATTTTTTTGTGCTTTGACCACATTTCGGAAAAAATACCGACATTAATTTTTACTCTTCAAGAAACAAAATGAACATGAAGTTACAGTAAATTTTATAGGCTTTCAGTTACCCTCAAAAAGAAGTCTGTAGGTTAACTTTTTACTTTACAATAGCGAAAGAAACAAATATCTGTTCTAGTGAAAAAATTTTTTGATTATACAATATACATGTGAATAATCATCTTAAATAACACTAAATTTGAAATATTTCAAGCACAAGTGAAGCTCTGTAAGACTAATAGTTAAGGAGTTATAAAGGAAACAATGAAAAAATTCGGAAAATTTCGCAGTTTTTCACGAGTTACGCGACAAGCACAAGTTTTAGAAAACTGTAAACTTAGATTTACACTAACTTAAGGGGACCCAAATAACATTCAAAAATCAAAACTACATCGCAATTTTGCGAATTTAGCCCTTTTCTTTGCACATTATGACTGAACTATGCGACTTATATGCAAGGGCATTTTTGATCCATAAAATTTAAACAAAATATTTACGATTTACAAATTAGCTCCAAACTGTGAAAGGTGAACTCTTTTATTGTCAGTTCTTAAAAATAAAAATAAATAAAAGGGGAATGGTGCACTTTTTCTCTTCAGAAAAAAATAATTTTTATATCAATAATATCCAGAAATTTTACAAAACTACTGTTCAAAATTTTCTTGCATTAATTTTGAAGAATCATTCTCTCACCTTTTCCACTGCTATAATGCATCTCTGTATATGGCGTGGGTTGGAATGGTGAATAATTCAAGGGAGAACAGCCCCTCCCTATATGATGAGCCCACAGCTCAGGGCCGCCAAATTCTCAACACCCCCCCAGATATTTCAGCTAGCGACGGCCCTGCTGCCCACAACATATTGAAATATTTTTTCTGCCAATGTCATACTCTATTCTTCGTCTTAACAGAACAGTTGAGTCCTTTGAGGCGAAATGCTTAAAAGTTTTTTACAAAAAATGCACAGGAAAAAATACATTTTTTGTCAAAAAATTTTTAACATTTCGCCTCAAAGAACTCAACTGCTCTGTTAAGATAAAGAATAGAGTATGACATTGGCAAAAAAAAATATTTCAATATGTTGTTGGCAGAGGAAGTTATGACCGTTTGAATATCGGAAAAAAATGACATTTTTCATATTTCGGCCTTACGCAACTAAAAGCACGTTGAACTTTCCACGGTTATTTATACATTATTTTAAAGTGCTTACACTGGTCTTTCAAACGACACTACTTTTGCCGTGGCAACTGAAATGTACAAGCTGTTTTTGGAACTCAAAAATGCTGAAAAACGTCAAAAATGCCTTGTTTTGAGGGCCTTCACTGACCTTATGCCAACAACTTACCTCAAATTTAACATTCATTTTGTAAAGTTTGAACCTTCTATATTCCATATACAAAAAGAAAATTGGAGTTCAACAGTTCCTGGTAAGAGTTTTAGCTCACAGCAACTTCCATGTCTTGAAAATCTGCTTAATTTTTGATGCCGCACCTTCAACTTTGGGGATCCATAAAAACTAAACAACTCAACTATAGAACAAAACCTTCTGGATTTGGTCTTTCAATAAGATAATAAACATTTGGTAATTTTTTGGAAAAAATCTGAGAGGTCATGAATCACAGGCGTGACACTCTCTCAGATTCTTGCTCTTAATTACATTAAGAACTTTCTTTCGAAATTTAAAACAGTTTTTGAAATAAATAATCTTCACATATTTGTTTCAAAAATAGTTTTAAAAATTTTAAAAACTTGTTTAAAAATTTAAAGAAAAAAAAATTTTGCTAGACCTTATCAACAACTTGTAGTTAGAATAAAGTAAACGAAATAACATACCGCCGTTAGCAAGCACTGTATTAAATAAACCGTAAGGACCCGTTTATTATGAGCATTCGGATTTAACGAGCAACATGTTACGGTCCCTTCGTACTCGTTATAAGCGAGTTTGACTGTAGTACCAAAGGCAACTGAAAATACTAACTCAGATCAGTAAAATTTTGCACATATACTTATAACAAGAGGCAACTTTTTCGCACTGTTGGAAATTTTAAGATTTAAATTTAAAAAAAAAAAAAAAGAAACATTGGCGAGAACGTAATAAAGGATTTCAATTACTGAGATGATAAATTGCGTGGTACATTACATAACCTCATATTAAGCTGAATTTCGCGAGCCAGAGTACGTGTAACCTTTAAATGCAATTAAATTTTGCTAGATGACACAGGAAATCACGCAAAAAAGAAAAAAAAAGGAGAGTAGGGAGTAATTTTTAAAGCCTTGCTTTACATCCTTTTTCCAGTTTGAAAAAATTAATTCATTAATTAAAAATAATAATAATTAAAAAAATGCATTTAAAAAAATAAATAAATGTCTGAAAGAGCACCTTTTCCCCAGCGGTTCAAATTAACCTTTACCCAATTTTACAGCTATAAGGTAGCACCTAGAGCCGCTATATAGACAGGCCGACTCATCGAGATTAAGTTTCACCACTTTGGATCCAAATCCTTAACTTTTACTTTCAAATAATTTTCATTGTTGTGGGGTAGGGTTACTAGAAAAAAGTTTTGGCACATTGCTAAGCTTTGCCAAATCCACGTGCCGCTAATAATTGCTCACAGTTAAAAATTACCAAAGCGCGATTACTGGCCAGAAAAGACTCAAACACACAAACACGTGCTTGATCGTTACCGTTTCGATGGTAACGGCTTGATCCAAAGTGGTGAAACTTAATCTTGATGCGCCGACTCGTATATATAGGGGCCTTAGTAGCACCTATAGCTGTAAGGTCTACTAGGCACGGCAAAAAAGACGTTTTGTACGTTTAAAATGTCGTTTTCAAGTTCGTGGTCTGCAGGTCTCCCGTGAAATTTTGCTCTTTAGATAAGTCCTTAAATTAAATTTAACTTTTGATTTTTTTGATTTAATTAAGAGCCCTTATAACTCCTGTCCGAATATAACAGAGAAAATTAGAACAAACTCCGTCTTGAGCAAGAAAAAAAAATATTTGTTCTTTTTTTAGGATGATTTTAAATGTTAAGAGGTTCAGAAATTTTATCATACCCCCAATAAGGCAATCTTTGTGAAGTTTTTGCTCAAAAATTAATTACAAAAAAAGTAATTAGAAACAGAAAAAAACGCTCTAAGGTGCAAATCCCCCCCTTCTCCCTCCCGGGTTAGAAGTACTTTGTTTACGCAGTTTTCAATGGTTGCAGCCAGGGCTGCTGAGTCGAAGAGTCGGAGTCGGACTGATTTTGGACCAAAGGAGTCGGAGTCGCTGAAAAACATGTCGACTCCGACTCCGACTACCTCCGATTTGGATGAAATTTTATAGAGGCAAAAACATATCGTTGAAACTAACAAATACAAATTTTCAGCGTCCAATATCCAAATCCTAAGCATCTAGGATCATCAAAAAGGGCTTCAAAATGGCAGGTCTGCTTTGTGAAACGAATTGCTATGTTTGGGCTTATGCAAGTGAATAAAAAATATTTGCAGCAAAAATGCAATGTGTTAAAATAAAGTCTGGCCATTTAACACGAAAAGGATTAGTTTTGTACGAAGTCAAATGACAAGAGCGGCACTTGTCTTTTGCTCTGGAGAAAATGAACTTTTTGGGAGGTCACAGTGACCTCCGAGAATTAAGGTAAATGTAGTGAAATTACCTGCGAGAATTCTTAAGAAAATTGGACTTTTTGAGAGGTCACAATGACCTCCCATGACCTCCAACTGGGATACCCAGCTTGCTACCCCCCCCCTAAAGTGAGTCCTGGCTACGACCATGAATAAAAATGAAACTTTTAAAATGGATTTAATATTTCCACCTTTGTTTAGGGTCTTTCAATCTTCACATTTCGGTAAAAAAATAATAATATTAAAAAATACGTACTCGCCAGAATAATTGGAGACAGCAGCTCCAATTTCCCAATTATCGTAATAACCCGGCAAATGCAGAATCAATGAGCGAAATTGGAAATCATTGCAAAAGCCTTGTTTAGATTAATTGCAAACATTTTATTTTTAGTAAAAAGAAATTGGCAATAGTTAAAAATTTCAAATCATTGAAAGTTTTCAGCTGTTTTGATAATTAAATAGCGTGAAAGCGATTTTTTAATGAATTAATTTTTCGCATTGTTGACTAAGCGCAAAAATCACCCCACCCTCCCCCTGGGGCGATTGGCGCCAAAATTTAATCGATGCTTGCTTCCAGAATGAGTTAGTGTTATTCCAAATTTCATTCAAATCGCAGCAATATTTCCCGAGATACAGTAGGTGCAATGACAAAATAAGCACTTTTGATTGCTCCACCCCCCTTTGAGATATTGACACACAAATTGAATCAGCTTTTGTACTCAATAGGGTCTACCTATGAACCTATTTTCGTTTGATTCTGCCGGTTACTTTCTGAGATATAGCAGTCACCCCCACGCAGAACACGTGCGATTGCTCCACCCCCCTTCGAGATATTGACAAACAAATCAAATCAACACCTGTACTCAGTAGGGTCTACCTATGGACCAATTTTCGTTTGATTCCGCCGGTAACTTCCTGAGATATAGCAGTCACCCCCGCGCAGAACACGTGCGATTGCTCCACCCCCCTTCGAGATATTGACAAACAAATTGAATCAGCTCCTGTACTCAGTAGGGTCTACTTACAAACCAATTTTCGTTTGATTCCGCCGATTACTTCTTGAGATATAGCAATCACCCCCGCGCAGAACACGTGCGATTGCTCCACCCCCCTTCAAGATATTGACAAACAAATTGAATCAGCACCTGTACTCAGTAGGGTCTACCTATGGACCAATTTTCGTTTGATTCCGCCGGTTACTTCCTGAGATATAGCAATCACCCCCGCGCAGAGCACGTGCGATTGCTCCACCCCCCTTGGAGGAATTCGCTAAACAAAGTCAGGTGCACCAGTTCACATGGTGGTACATATGTGCAAAAATTTTTGTTCGATTTCATGCAGTAGTTTTTGCTCTAGCGCGGCCACAAAAACTGGTCACACACATACAGACTCACACACAGACAGACAGACACACAGACAGACACACAGACAGACATTTTCCAAAAATGGTCGAAATGGACTCAGCGCACCTCAAAACGTGCAAATCCGTCAAAATTCGACATTCGAAAATTTTCACGAAACCAATACTTTCTTCTATATATTAGATATAGAAGAAAGTAAAAAAGCAAGAGATGGGAGTCGGAGTCGGAGTCGGAAGTTTTAAAATCCCGGAGTCGGAGTCGACCATTTTTCCTCCGACTCCGCAGCCCTGGTTGCAGCTACCAGTGACGTAGCTAGGGCGTTCATATCCCCTCTCCCCCACAAGCTAAAAAGGTCACACACATGTAAGTACATATCGCGTTTTCCGACTCTTTATTTCAAAAAAAATTTCAATTTCCCAAACGAAATACTTCTCGCTACGCCTATTGTCAATGCTATGCGCTATGGGATCTCCTGTACACAGGACAGCCACAGACACAATTTACTTTTTTTTGACGTGACTTCTGAAGAATACATGAAGTTTGCTTTTTGTTAAAAAATATCATATAGTTTATTCATTCTGGCACTGCTACATGTTTATCTTAGCTATTGAGTGTTGATTAGGACAAGGAACGTTGACGCCAGTGGACATCTATCCTTCTAACAGGAAAGTGATTAGTGAGATGATCTTGTAAATAACTCTCGTATTACCTGGAAGTTTCTCATCAGAATCCAAGTGACAGTGCGGTTCCTGCGGTTCACACGATGCAGCAAAAAACTGGTTTTCCCTCTGTTTCTATTTACACCTCCCCCCCCCCCGAAACCACCCGAGGTCGCTCACTGCTGAGAATAGAAGGGGTCTGAGAAGAGAGATAGAGACAGCAATAAATCATCGTGGAAAAGGATCCAGTGCGGGCAGCTCTTTGTACTCTTTGGCTTTGACTTCGGACGCCACCAACTCCATGAACTTTGTCCATGTTCACCGCTGCGCCCTGCCAATACAAGGAAAAAAATGTGGCCGCTGCCGCCCTGGTGACTAAAAAAAAAAGGTCATTCTCGCTGCCGATCCGCCCTGCTGTCTAATAAAAAAAAAAAAGGTCTTCACTTTGCATGGAAAAAGTGCCGCCCCCCCCCCAATCGTGCCGCCCTGGGCTATAGCCCATTAAGCCCATACGTAAATACGCCACTGATTATACTGTGGTTTAGATGGTGCATTATTTTTGACATTATACTTCTAAAATCCAATGCGGAATAGAACTTTCTCATCTCCTAACGGAAGCGACGGACCTGAAGCTGAATATTGCACCTAACAAGCGATATTTAACTTTATTTTGATTTAAAAAAATAGTGGTAGATTCTCTTATCTTAAGTCAATGTGTGAAATAGAAATAAGTTAACACGCTGTACATATTCATTAATTTTGCGTACATGAAACAAACGTACAAACATTTTGGAAAAAAGTATTTTAATGTATTAAATCAGGTTTTTATTTTATTTATTTTTCTTTTTAATACTCAGGGGGGGGGGAGAGGGTCTGCGAACTGAGTAAATATGTCGGAGGGGTCCGTAGAGGTTTGGACTTTACATACAGACGGTCTGAGGATTTTCAAGAAAATTGATTCAGCACGCCCAAGGCAGTATTTAAACTTAACGAGGCCCTAAACTATTTTAGATATTGGGTCCCCCATAAAAATTAAAGAATGTTTCTTTTTTGTTGTTTTATTTGCATATTTTGTCCCCCACACTTCCGTTTCTTAGAAATTTAAAAGTCAAGGTGGGGCCGTGGTGGCCCGATCGGTAAGGCATTGGACTCGTGTCCGGAGGGACCCGGGTTCGATCCCAGCCGATCAAAGATCCACCGTCTTGATTAATGGTGGCTGGGAGGCGTTAAAAATGTCGTGGTCACAAAGTCCTCCAAGTGAAACGATACCTCTGGGGTGCTGGGCCTAGGGTTTGCTCGACCCTAGGTTCTGGTTCAAAATTAAGAACAGAGCTCTCTTCAGGGCCCTATCCCGGTTAAACCACGAAGCTGTGGTAGGTACGGGGGACCCTGGAGTGTGAAATGAAATGAAAGTCAAGGTTCATAACTTCATTTTACCATTTTTCAAGGTTTTTAAGAAACACTTCAAAATGAAATTTATGTTTTCCAGTTTTTTTTTTTTTTTTTCGAACGAATAATGCAATTTTATTGGGATTTGGGGGCCCCCAACAAAGCGAGACTCTTAGCTATAGCTTGCTTAGCTTGTACCCAAATCCAGCCTTGAACAAATCCTTAAAAAAAACGAAAAAAATTCACCAATCCAATATTTTTTCTACACATCAAAGAAAGCAGTAAAAAATAGATCCGACAATTAGGTAAGACATAAAAAGTGCACTAAAAATCGGCGAAAATCCAGGTGTCCTTCACATCTTAAGTTTCTGCGAAGGATCGGCATTACTCATATCGTTTAATCTGCTCGGTCTTCTGCGTCAACGCATAATTTGCGAATCTATCTTGCGGATTCCACCAGTCCAGAGAATCTGCTTTTCCAGCTAGTGTGTCCTTGAGATCGCACCGTCCTTGGACTCGGGAATTATTTACGGTCATGATTTTAGTGCAACAGCATTCAGGAAGGAAAGTGGAAGGGCTCATTTACACTGGCTTGGTCCGACGAAGCTGAAGTATCCGAATTTTTTTTTTTTTTTTTTTTTTTTATGTAAACTTGAATGAATGATTCTTGCTTTAGTATGAAAGGGAATATTTTTATCCCCCCCCCTACCCGAATTTGTTTTTGGATAACTTTCTGTGATTAATTCAGGGCTAGGCATTCGGGGGTCCCAACGAAAGGGTGCACCGATTTTCTTGTTATTTTTTTTATTATTATTTATTTATTTTTCTTCATTATTATGATTTTTCTTTATTTATTACTATTATTTATTTTATTTTACTTATTATTTCATAATTTTTATTTATTTATTTATTTTATTTATTTATTTATTTATTTATTATTTATTTATTTATTTAATTTTTTTTTTTTTTGAGGGACCCGTGTTCAGGGTCTCCAACTGAAGGGCTTCGAAGGATTTATTCAAGAGCTGATCAAAAAAATGACATTTTCCGAAAATAAATTCTCAATTTGACCTTCATGTAAACACAATGAGTTTTCACTAAATAAAAAGGGAGGGGGGGGGGTATTTCTTTCTCTTCTTTTTTGTGGAGATGAGAGGCACCGTATTTGTCAGTGTCCCGTGGCACCGGTGTGTAAATCGGTCCCTGAGAAAGTCTCGTTTTGGAACTATGTCGGAACGGAACGAATTTTTAAGGGTGTCGGTATTACATGATTCTGAAAGTGCCATTTTGTATAATTTCGGTCGGGTCTGAACCCTTAACCCCCCTCCCCCATTTGGGTACAGCATTGGCAGGGACAGAAATGCAGGTTTGACAAGTAATAGGCGAAAAGAAGTAGCTTTTTTTACATTTAATTAAAATGATAAAATTAAATTATATGCCAGGGGCTGATACAAGGGACGATCGCCCCTCCCTTGAAGGACTCTCTGCCAGAAAATTTTCAATATTGAAGTTCAAAAAACGAAATTTTAGACGAGTTTTCATAATGTTGGGAAAAATGTTTGATGTAGGTTGGATGCTCTCCCGCGCAATGTTTCGGATTTGAACTCTGAAACGTTTGTGATAAATATTTGTTAAACCGTAAATGCAGTAACAAGAACAAGTAATAAAAATCAGTGCCTCTCCCTTGAAATATTTTTGTACCCCCGTTGTTCTGTTCTGTACATATCAACACATTGCATTTTTTAACACAACACATTTATTGTGTTTTGCTGTGTAATTTTACTTTCAAGGCTAATCCTTAATTTCAATGATAATTTTTGTTTTGCTGAATAAACTTTAATTTATAACAGTTAAACTTTTTTTCTTTCTTTATTTATATTTTCTTCTGCCAACAAATGTTATCTTAAGAGCAAGAATCTGAGAAACATTCATGACCTCTTAGATTTTCTCCCAAAAATTACCAAATGTTTATTATCTTATTGAAAGACCAAATCCAGAATGTTTTGCTCTAAAGTTAAGTTGTTTAGTTTTTATGGATCCCTAAAGTTGAAAGTGCGGCATCAAAAATTAAGCGGATTTTCAAGACATGGAAGTTGCTGTGAGCCAAAACTCTTAACAGGAACGGTTAAACTCCAATTTTGTTTTTGTATATGGAATATAGAAGGTTGAAACTTTACAAAATGAATGTTAAATTTGTGGTAAGTTGTTGCCGTAAGGTCAGTGAAGGCCCTCAAAACAAGGCATTTTTGACGTTTCTTAGCGTTTTTGAGGTCCAAAACAGCTTGTACATTTCAGTTGGCACGGCAAAAGTAGTGTCGTTTGAAAGACCAGTGTAAGCACTTTAAAGTAATGTATAAATAACCGAGGAAAGTTTAACGTACTTTTAGTTGCGTAAGGCCGAAATATGAAAAATGTCATATTTTACCGATATTCAAACGGTCATAACTTCCTCTGCCAACAACATATTGAAATATTTTCTTTGCCAATGTCATACTCTATTCTTTGTCTTAACAGAACAGTTGAGTTCTTTGAGGCGAAATGTGAAATTTTTTTTACAAAAAATAAACAGGAAAAAATACAATTTTTGTAAAAAAAAAATTTTACATTTCGCCTCAAAGGACTCAACTGTTCTGTTAAGACAAAGAATAGAGTATGACATTGGCAAAAAAAAATATTTCAATATGTTGTTGGCAGATAAAGTTATGACTGTTTGAATATCGCTAAAATATGACATTTTTCATATTTCGGCCTTGCGCAACTAAAAGCACGTTGAACTTTCCTCGGTTATTTATACATTATTTTAAAGTGCTTACACTGGTCTTTCAAACGAAACTACTTTTGCCGTGCCAACTGAAATGTACAAGCTGTTTTTGGACCTCAAAAACGCTAAAAAACGTCAAAAATGCCTTGTTTTGAGGGCCTTCACTGACCTTACGGAAACAACTTACCTCAAACTTAACACTCATTTTGTAAAGTTTCAACCTTCTATATTCCATATACAAAAAGAAAATTGGAGTTAAACAGTTCCTGGTAAGAGTTTTGGCTCACAGCAACTTCCATGTCTTGAAAATCCGCTTAATTTTTGATGCCGCACCTTCAACTTTAGGGATCCATAAAAACTAAACAACTCAACTTTAGAGCAAAACATTCTGGATTTGGTCTTTCAATAAGATAATAAACATTTGGTAATTTTTTGGAAAAAATCTGAGAGGTCATAAATCACAGGCGTGACACTCTCTCAGATTCTTGCGCTTAAGAAGTGTTTTTTTTTTTTTTTTCAAAGTAAAAATAAAAAAGTTATAATGAAGAGAAATAACTATGATCATATTTTTATTTTTAAAAAATTCTGATTTTGAAGCAAAAGGCGCCCAACTAGAATGCCCGAAACAATCGCAAATAGCTAGTTCCCTCTAACATAGGCTTTCTTGTCAACCAGCAAAAACTGGCTGCCAGAGCGTTTCTCGGGATTTTGGAATTCGGAAGAGATATAAATATCCAATGCAAGGGCCACATGTGTGAATGCCCAGCAAAACCCAAACAGGTTGTTTGGTATTCTCGCACAGATTCCGGAGCACGGGCACCCTCGGGGAACACCCCCGCTGCACGTGACCGGCTGTCCCGATGAAACCGCGTCTGCGGCGTTCGAAAAAGGAAGGGATGTGGAGGAGGACTGGATCGTCTGAAATGCCGTTCGGGTTCTCGGTGTGACCGAAAAGACTCTGTGCTTCGAATTTGCCCCGTGGACATCTTTCGCGAAGTGGTTCTGTCGGTTTTCGGCCTTGCCTAGTCTCTAAACAACCGTGGGCGAACGAGATATTTTTTGTCGTTCTTTTCTCCCAAATACTCAGAAAACGGCTGAAATTTATTTGTGTAGATAATTCAATTCGAGAGCTTTTTACCTTTTCTTGCTTAGTTGTTGCTGTGGAAGAAACCTCGCATCCTTGCTTGCGTTCTGTCACACAGTTTTTGAAACGATTAATGAAAAATAATAAAAGAATGGGAAGAACTCGTAAGAGTGTTGAGAATTCCCTACTCTACCGGCATTCTGTAAAAGTTTAAATTCCTTAATTGGATAACTTTGACTTCTTCAAAGCTCGTACAGTCATTCAGTCAGGGCTGAATGCAACCAGTAGTTCTCTGTAACTAGTAAGAACCAGTTATAAAGTTAATAAAATATTTTTTCTTAGCTACAGATTATCTATATTCTTTAAAAATTGCTTAGAAATAAATTCAAACAGTAATATTAATTATTTTTGAGGCAAAAAAAGCTTTACAATTCTTTTTCTTTCCAACAATGGATTTCTGAAATCCTGGTGAATCGGATTCCTTTGTCAGTTGTAGACTGGCGGCTTCTGTCCCCTTAAAAGCCAGCCTAGGGGAAAGGTCCAACTGTACCCCACTCCGAGAATCCCCTTCGTGGTACTAACAATAGAAGAGACGACATAAGGAATTACTGGGACGACAATACAGGTATGCTGCAGACCTAAGGGAACGTAAACTGTCCATTGGCATGAATTAGGTATTGAAGAGCTTGGTGAACTGTGTCTCAGTGTCTCCACAGACAAAGTAGAAACAGAGGGAGGGGAAGTCATGAATTAGAGTTGCAAAAAAAAAAAAAAAATCAGTTTAACGACCACTATTTAACACCCAGTCATATTTTTTGATGATAAATTCTTAGTGAAAAATTAATTTCGCAATAGCAATGTTAATGTTACGTCCAGTTTTCCTTTTTAAGTTTGTTTATAGATTACGGGTAATATATTTATATATTATGCAGAAAACTAATCATTAATTTACTTGAATTCTTTTTAAGTTACTCTTAAGTAGAATAGTTGGGCAACTGAAAAGAAAAAGATGGGTGCTTAATTACGCCTAACTATTGAACTTTTACATCCTAGTTGCGACCCTCGTTGATAATCAGGGCCGTCTTCAACCGAGGCCGCATTAAGATCATGCCTATAACCCCTGACCCTATAACCCTTGACAAAGCAATAATTTTATTAGAACTGAAAAGAAAGTACATTACCAAGGTTCCAGATTTATTTTCATTTCTTAACATTCACATTATAAATTTTACAATTTAAATATATTTCTCTAGTATGTCACTTCGTTTTGATGCTGAGATAATATTTAGAGCTGGGGCCCCTGTCGATAGCAGGGTCCTGCCCTGGGCACGTGCCCAGAGTGCCCATTGGGAAAGAAGGGCCTGGTAATGATCTTTCCTTTAAGCTATCCAAAGTTGCCTAAAGCTGAGTTTTTAGGACCTGTGCTTCGAATTTTTGTTGCAAAAAGGAATATTTTAAAAATGTAAACACAGTAAATTTAAGCAGAAATGTTTCCTTTTTCAGTTTTTTTTTTTTTTTTTTTTTTTTTTTTTTTTTTTTTTTTTTTTTTTTTTTACGATAAAACATTCTACTAAACATTTATATGAGCATCCTTTCAATTTTCTCTTTCTTGAATGGGTAGTTGAAACAATGTTCATTTTTTAATTTCCTTTTTTCTATTTTCTACAAATATGCATGCAATGTAACAACATGTCTCCTATGCCAAATCTTTAATCTGCACTCTACCTTGCAGCATTTTGAAGCTTACGTAAATGTTTTAGTGAAAAAGTTAGATAAAGCGATTACAATAAAAAGTGACTAATGAATTAAAAATGTCTACAGGCCACCCCTTACTAAAAATTATAATTTTCAGGTCTATTTAAAAGCCTGATTTTTAAAAGAGAAATAGAAATAATAGTAATGAAATAGATTAAACCTTTAGAAGAAGAAAATTCAGAACTCTAGTTTCAGGATAAACACAGCTAATAAGAGCTCCTGCTCCAGCTTCAGGTCCCTGGTGGTAAATCAGGAGGGGAGAGGGGGTTGCGAAGTGAGTCCCAGTTTTAAATAAAATCTTCCTCAAGCATAAACTAGCTTTTTTATTTATTAATGCATCTTTTTGTTTTCAATCTTGTGCTTTGCATAGTTTGGGCTCATATTTCAACGAAAATCATTGGCGATATCTTGACATGCTGGCGACAGATTTGGCGTGAAAATGAGATGCTGATTGCTGAATTCAGTGGCTGCATTTGGCGAGCTTGTCTGTGTTACATATGGATCACAACTTCTGTAAAACTATCTTTTCTGCATCGGTTCTTAACAAACTGGAAAGCGTAAATCCAAAAGTGTTCTCTTTATGTTAAAGTTTTTTCTTTCTTTTTTTGCCTTCTTTCTTTTCACACGCTCCTGTTTGATACTCTTATTACAAGTTCAGATTTTAGACGTCAATAAAGGATATTACATTTCTTCAAAAAAAGTGTCACATTCTAAGTTTAAAATATTGTAGAAAAATATCTAAAAAATTCTTTAAAATAATTAATTAAATTAAAATTAAAAAATTAAAATAAAACCTTCATTTCCAAGAAAAGGTGCATTAAGAAAGCATTACTTTGAGCGCCAGTTTTCATTTCAAAAATGACGACACACATCATTTTTTGTAGGGGGGGGGATATGTAGGGGAATGTGGGGTGAAGTTTAATAGTTAAAAAAAATTACCCTTTTCAAAATGAAACTAAATGAAAATGCATTCTGAATATTACAGTATATAGAAAAACAATGATTTATTTTGGTTGATTACTTGCAATGGAATATTATTTCTCAGTTTTAGAAGATTTATACCTTCAAAAAAAGTAGAACATTTTTACTTAAAAGAGCTTACTTTAAACGAATATGGGGCAAAATGAAAAAGAAAATATTTTTCAAATTAGATATTGCCTTTTTGATCATTAAAAATATTTTTCATTAAATGAATCAATAAATTCACGAATGAATGAAAAAGGGAATATGTAACGAAAAAAATATTTCATCATTTACTCGCTTCGGGGAAAAAAAGAGGGAATTTAAATTTTACATACGCTTAAAGGACTTGTTCAAAACTAAAAGCGCGAACACAGCAGTGCAGCTCCGCAATGTATTTTTATAAATCGTTTCATGGATGAGAGTAAAAAATGTGAGTAAGTCATGAGAAAAAATGTAAAGTGAGTCATGAGAGTAAAAAATCGCTTTTTGAAAATTGAATCCCTTGCTTAAAACATGAAACACAGATTGAGAGCATCATCTCAAAATCATTCTATTTATTTTTCTTTCTGATTTCCTACAATTCATTCATGACTTAATCAATCACATGAAGATACTACATCAATGCGTAATGCTCGTATTTTTCATAATTTTAGTCATAAATCACATTTAGAGGATTTTTTTTTATTTTTTATTTTGATTATTAAAACCGATTTCGCGGTAGTTTCAGAACTTACATTATTACTGAGGTTTCTGTTCCGGCGAGTTTTCTATGTTCTACATGCTTCACAACTAAAATAATTGCTTGCCGCTAGGCTTTTTTAATGAGTTTTCCTATCTCGAATCCGTATTTAACTCGCCCCCAACCCCCCTCTTCCTTCCGTTCCCTTTTCTGTTTGCTTGCATTTAGTGTTATTCCCAAGAATTTTTATGATACTGTCCGTCCGTGAAAACCACGACTGACACTCGCGAACAGTTCCACTTAAAAAAGGATAGATGGGTTGTAGCGTGGGTGACAACTTTCCGAAGTTTTCAATTTAAAACTTGCATTTGCTATATCCTTTTGACACATTCAACTAAAGTATGTATTTGAAATTAGCATCGTTCCACGTTGTTTGATACGGCTCAAAATGCTTTTTATTGTTCTTCCCCTTATTGTTATTTTACCTAACACTCGTATTTTGGTAAGATCAGAGAAGACCCGACGCATGCGTAAATGAGAAGGTGGGTTTTACCTAAGAAGATTAGATAGTAGCTCTAAGCCCTGTCCTGTTTTTAGTTGAGAGGCATTGGGTCCTCCTATGGGACGGAACGGGACATTTGAAGTACTTTTTCCAGTTGATTTTGCTAAACAAAACCAATAATAATAATTGAATAAAGTTTTTTTTAAATGTTTTTTTAATGTTTTTTTTTTAAATTTAATTTTGACATCTTCAAATCAAATTATATTTTTCACAATGAATAATTGCGATAGGTGTGTGTTTGTGTGTGTTACCATATACATGTGTGTGTGCATGATATGAGGGCCACCACCCACGTCCACCGGCCCGAGGTAACGCTCTCTGCAGCTGACTTCGAGTCCAACCGTAAAAGGGGACTACATGACAACTGACGTCGAAGATGAAAATAAATAGCAATTTGAATTTGCTCAAGAAATGAAGGGCTCTAGCTTAAATAGTGGAACCTGCCAAAGTTGTAAAAATCGAATTATTTGGTGAAAACAATGATATGTGGGCATAAAACAGAAATCTTACATGGTTTACCGAGACACACAGCACTTAATTTATCCACTTAATTTTTACAAACAAAATACTTGCTACAGTAATTTCTCGAAGTTTTAACAAACCACATCTTTGATTTATAAAAAAATGTTAGCACCACTATTTACGCCCGAGCCCTTCAAAATCATATTTTTAGCTTGCTTTATTTAAAACAAGCTAAAAATATTATTTTTGATATTAACAGTGAGGATTTTTTATAAGAAGATGCAGATCATTAAATGTTATTATTGCTTACAAAGATCAAAGTTTCAACAGGTAGCGTCTTATAAATAGCGTATTAAGCGTCATCAAGTGAAGACTTTTGCAAAGATAACAATTAAAGGATCTGTAATGAAGCGCCTGTGACGGAACCGTACTCGTATAGGAGTCCCAGCCATTTTATGGCATATCGATATCCTTCAATTATTATCTTTATGAGAACTAACTTTTAACGTTTTTACTGTATTACTATGACTCTTTGGGGCACCCAGGGTTTGACATCAATAAGATGTGACTTTTTCATGACTAAGGAAAAGTGGGATCAAACAAAGGTGCGGGAAAAGGCTGCTGCATTGTCATAGCTTAGTCATGAAAGAGTGACTTGTCACTTTCCTATTGCAATGTAAAATTCATCGAAAGGAAAGGGGCCGTTGCTTTCTTCAGTCATCTCATAAAATTACGAGCAGAGTTGGGTATATTATAAAGAGGATGTGGCAGAAACGGGGCTGGAGTGCTATATAATTGAAACTTTTTTGTAAGTGGGCATAATGTTTCATTTTAATTTTGCTTATAGAGTTACGCAATGAACGGTAAATATTTTTGTTTTATTTAATTAGCATTTTCGAACAAATTTAAGCATCCCTCTTCAAAATAAATAAATAAATCCATACAAATAAATAAATAAATAAAATGAAATAATTTTAGAAAGAAGGGAGGAGTAATTTTTACATCTGCAATTCAAAGTCTGTTTTTCGTAATGACGAATTGTTATAGGTGTATGTGTGTGTGTGTGTGTGTGTGTGTGTGCAGGGGCTGTAAGGACGGCCAAGAAGTTTGTGCAGCCGGCAACCACCCGGTGACAGACTCCGGGGCCAATTCGAAAAAGGGACTACACGCCATCTGAAATCCAAAATGGAAATAAATAGCAATTTGTCATTGCTCAAAAAAGTCACAATGAGTACAAACAAAAAATGTAACCTAAATTTCCATCTCATTGTCATCATTTTTTAGGTTTTCTTTTCTCCCTTTAACCTTTATTCTTATATACGTACCAGTTTTCACTCAGCTTCTGAAGGGGGCTTTAAAGATCCTACTCCTCCCTCCGCGTGACTAATCCGCTGGTGGAAATTCTTAGATATTGCTAAAAGTATTTTCACTCCTCTCCTATTTCCAACTAAGCAGCTTTGCTTTACCCCAAGTTTTCCCAAAATCTCATAATTTAGCGTTTTTTATGATAAGATGTTTGTGGGCATTATATATTTCAAATTAAATAAAATTTTATTAATTTCTATGCAAAAAGGAATGAACTAAATACGCGGGGTAGGAGCACGTTGATCCGCTTTTCTAATACTTTTCATTCTTTAACTAATCAAAACAAAAACAAAAAAAAAAAATAATTAACGAACAGTTTGATTTTCCACCATGAGTTGCATTCAATATTTCTCATCATCCCACATTAATTTGAAGCTGTTCAGCTTATAAACTTTTTTTGTATTATTTTTTTTGATAGAACTTAGTGCACGCGATAAGTTGGTTGAAATTACAAAAACAAAATCTGTTACAATTTAGTAGTAAATGTTATCCTATATTGTAACTAACTTACGTTGTTTTGTGATTAGAATTTAAAAATCAAGTTTGAAAATCGATATGTATTTAAATTAAATTACTTATTAATTTGACTAATTTCTACTTTTGTGCTATTTATGCTAGACCATTCTTTCTCAGGAACCATGGCATGGATTTTCATATCAACTTCACTGCTACTAATACTAGAATCTGAATACTAGTCTATTATTATTATTATTACTAGTAATATTCAAGTATCTTTTTTACCTGAATAAGAATGGAAAAGCAAAGATCTGCAATAAGTTACGTTTACGATACATGAATTAATTTATATTTTTATTTACTAGAATGAACCATTGCAATATGATTTCTTTCTTTTTATTTATTAATTTTATTTTTCAAGTACGAAAATTTAATTGATGTATAATGTGTGAAATAAATTGAAAATCCGATTTTAAATAAATCATATGTGAACACCCCGTTTTCCTCTTGTGATTCCCAGCGGAAGGACCCTCGGACCCTCTGGAAAAACGGACTCTAAAAGTACTTCATTTTTCTCCAAAATCCGCTATCTCGTAGTTTTCAGTTTTTCATTTTTCTGAAAGATATAGATAGGCTATTCCAGTGAGTTACAGAGAGGGCGGAAAAGGGGGGGGGGATAGGTGGTCACTCTTCGAGGGCTTCTCTCTCTCTTCTAAATCCGCACAATTTTAAATTTATTGTTATTCATTTTATTTCATTATTTTTCTGGAAGATGTAGATTGTTCACGAAAGGGATATGCGGTGGATAGCTGGTGACGCTCAAAAAAGACAAAAAAGAAAATGTTGAATTCCACCCTACGTTCTTGAACTATCTGAAGAGCAGTGGGTAGAAATTATACATTTCGATTTTAAAACAGAAAATGTCGCCAACCGAGCTGCTAACTTGCCAAAGCTGGCCGCTCCCTGCTTTATCACCTGACAACATGGCGGCGAGGGATATCCTTCAACCTCGTTCGCGATTTGGCGGGTGTTCCATGACGTCAGCGCTCAAGGTTGTACACTCTTCTCCGTAGACGAGCGAAGCCGAGGCGCAGGATGGTCTCCGCTTTTTCGCACTTGTTTGCAATTTAGATGTTCCATCTATCGTGAAAAAAAAAAACGGGCAATTCGATCAGCCGAGGCAGAATCGATTTCTGTGTTGTTTTGTTCCGAGGCGGGAATGTGCCGTGTGAGCTGTGAGAGGCGGTGGGATTTTCCCTGCTGCGAGCTGGGCTGAGTCCATCGGAATTCCGTGCGCTGACTATGCCACGTAGGAAACAAGGCCACTGCAAAGAGAGCGGTGAGTACAGGTTCCCCTGGCTTATCTGTTTACTTCGTTCCATCTGTTGCTCCATTCCAGCTAATAATGAGCCACCAAGCATAGCCTCTCTGCTGCGCATATTTCCCAATCGTATTCCATCTTCGAAATCAACTCGTTGTCGGTCACAGTGAACCGATAAACATCCATTGAAAATTGGAACGCTCTTACTTTTTCCTTTTAAAGCTATTAACTTTTACTTTCAACATTGAGTGGGATTAGAGCCGCAAACTTGAACATTTCAATAGCGACATAATAGTAGAAAAATCCATTTAATTCCATTTGTTTTATTGAGTTTGAGGAGAATGTTTTATTGTATTATGAATAATTAAATTTTACAATAAACATTAATCTTAGAAGAGAAGAACAAAAAAATAAGCGCAGCAAACATAAATAAAGAAAACCAAATGTTATCACTATATATATCATAGCTGAAATTAAATATAAATTAATTTTAGATAATTTGTACTGCCACAAACAAATGATTTTTTAAAATAATTATTTTTTTTAATAATTATTATTTTTTTTTTATATGTATTAAATATTTTGTGTTATTGCTCTCATATTATTTTCACGAAAAGCTTATAATATTATTATGAATCATTGAATTTTTTTATCGTACTTGAATGTGTTAAGTTTGAGTAATTGTTCAGAGCACTCATTTTTTACATTTTAGTACATTTTTCAGATGCTTTTAAAAATTTATACCTATTTAAAATTAAACTTGTGCTAAATTTCATTTTTGAAATATTCTTTACCGTTTAAACAGAAGAAAAATAATTATTAGAAATGTGAATAATTTGGAAGCGTAATCAAAACCAGATGACGCGTTTAATGTACTTTCCTGTGCGCAAGATTTTACTTTTTGTGTATATGAAGTGCGGGGTCAAATTGAGGTCATAGTGTTTTATTTAGTGAATCCCAATTTTTTGTGATATCAATTTCTTCGATCGCATAATTGATTGCATGAATAAAATTTGTTGTTGAAAATATTTTCTTTAATAATGATGATAAGATGTGAAAATGTTCTATTACTACATTTCGTAAAAAATTTTACTTACTTAAAAAACAAGAAATTGAATTCAATTCTGAAAAATTCAAACCAGAGTTTCCACAGTTCTGGATCTTGAGCACCCCACCTAACGGTGTTTTAAAAAACTAGCCCAAGAGGTAAAACATTTCATTTTTGTGCGGACAAGGCAAAAGTCTCATTGGTTATACCTCTTTCAGCCGCTATTAGGCAGAGACTGCAGCTCCCCCTACAGCTATATTGTGAACCAAGATTGAGACAAGAACTTTTCCAATGATTGAAAAAAAAAGTTTAACACATTGTGGGTGAGTGACATGAAATGTAATAAAGACAATATGGTTGATTGTTTTTAAAAACTATTTCTACGTAATATTGCGTAGAGTACGTGAAAAAAGATGGAAGAGGGGAGTCGATAAGTGTGTTTTATTTGTGATTCCTTGGGGAAATAATTGGTTGCGCTAGAAGAGAGCTTAATCCTCATTTGTGGTGGTACTCACTCCCCCCCCCCTCTGATTCGGAACAATGAATTGTTTTTCACATAAGATATAAAAGTGGATGTAGTTTTCTCATAAAACTATACTTGAGTACACACCCTTTGTACTCCCCCCCCCCGGAAATATTCGAAACAAGAGGCTTACTCATAAGGGAGACAGGGAAGGGGGTATGAAGCAGACTGCACCTGATATTTTTAGGGTTTTTTCTTCTTTTTTGGGAGTGCTCTTGAAACATTTGAAAGGGTGTGCGAGTTACCCTCGGTGAGGGCAGCGGACTTCCTCCTTCATTGGGATAGTGCCCAAAATTTTCAATTGCAGCATTAATTTGAAATACCTTGATGAACATGCTCCAAGAGTAAAAAACTTCCACTTCAAAACGACTGAATGTTATGTCGGATTTGAGTAATAATTGTGCAGGCTAGTTCCGTTCAGTTTCTAGGAAGAGAATGTTGTCTAACCCGAAGACTCATCCTCTTTTCCCGCGAAAAAGGTTCAGGGAAACACCACACAGGTTTCGATTTTCATCATTCTATCAAATAGAACGTTTACGAAGTTTCTAGTGGAATCATAATGATGAGTCACTTAAAATTACTAAATTTCGATTTAAACCGACAAAATGGGCAAGTTACCACAGACATGAAGATCATTTGATAATGACGTTCAGCCGTTTTGCGTAATTTCTCGATTTCACTCATCCGGTAATTATTATTTATTCGGTTATGCTGTCGCTTTTCTTGTTTTTCCATCACTGATGCTGCACATTTATTACGGAAGGAATTTGACCTTTGTATTGTATGTTTATCTTATTTCCGCGTTGAAATGAAAATAATATTTTTTTTCTTAATCTTTATGTGTTTAATCGGTTAACCTTGCCGCCATAACTGTATGTGTTGTCGGATCGTTCAACTGAATTATTTTATGTCGTTGATTGTGGAATATCGTAAAGATGGAACCGGCGAAATCTTTCGTCTGCGGCGCGGTTTTTTTTTTTTTTTTTTTGCAAAATGAGCTGACTAATACGAAGGATTTGAAAGATTACGAATTACCTTGCAGAGATTTTAGTTTTTTGTACAAAACAACGAGGAAAGTTGTGAATTTAGGTTTTCAACGTTTCATCGCACTGCATGACAGATTACTGCAGACACGTGTTTCGGGGACACAAGACACTGCTTTTTCAGTGTAATGAAGTGTGAGCTTTGGGATGAAAATTAATCTTAGAGAAGCAAGCTCTCGACAAACTAACTGCGCTTTTTTCGAATGACTTTTCATCCTAAACAATACACTTCGTTACAATGAAAAGGGATACCTTGCAACCCCGAAACACGTGTCTGCAAAAATCTGCAATTTTGTGTGATAAAACGTTCAAAAACCTTTTTGTTTTGCACGAAGATAAGTATTCAATTATTGACTAGGAAAATGACAAATATTTTCACATTTTAACAATATTTTGATTAGTCCACGCAGAGGCAATAGAGAAGACATGATTCTGAAACTAGATTATGCAAAACTCCATTGCTCAAGATGAACCATGATAAAAGAAAAAAAGAAAAGAAAATATTGTGTTGGATTTTGGCCTCACTCACCGTACATGTACTCACCCACCCAACTTGGCTATAATTTATTTACCTTGATTCAAAGATGTGACAAAAAAAAAAAAAAGAAAGAAAAAAGAACTGGAAAAATTAGTTTGTTTTCAAAATGTGCCATCTCTAGCTAGCCACAGTCGAACCTCGATTATCCGAACACGTTTGAAACGAATTCTTGCTCATGCGAACTGCATTTGGGATTGGAAGCCCCGTCCTATTGCATGCACAAAAACTCATTTATTGTCCTTCGGATAGGACGAGCGAACTACGTTCAAGACGAATTAAATTTCTAGGTCCCTTTTAGTTCGCTTTAACGAGGTTTTACTGCACTTTGTTCAAATAAAAAATAATTTTTATTGGTCGGTATTTAAAAATTTGGGAGCAAAAAGGTAAAAAGTTGTTGACAACAAGAATAATTTATATCGAGTACAAAAGTGACAAAAATAAAGAATTGTTAAGAAATTATTTTCTGAAAAAAAGACCTTTCTTTCCGGTCCCTCTGAACATGCCATTGTTGATCAATGACTGAAACTAAAATGGTGACTTGTTCGAAATCGACTTCTTTTTATGTGGCAGTTAAAAATAGATCATAGCATTTTCTACGATTGCGCTTTTTTATTTTTAGATGGGAGAGTGGTGTCATTTTTTAAAAATAGGTTTCATGTTGAATTTATTTATTTTTATCTTTACTTATTAATTTATTTATTTACTAGCTTATTACCCAGCGTTGCCCGGGTGCTTATTAAAAATGCTCGCAAAAATTAGAATTAAATTTATCTGTTGGAACTTCTAGTTTTTCTGCATGATACAATATTTGTGCCAATGTTCCAAGATAATTAGAACATGAATTATAATTGTTTTTACTTATGGTCATGCTGAAATGAAATAGGTGAGCCTTATTTATTTATTGCTTGTGTTGGGGGAAAACTTTGAACTAACATTTTCAATTGATTGTAAATTTTCATTGAAAACGTCAACAGATGTTAAACTTATGAATTATAGTTTTGCAAACTAGGCATTTTAGAAATTGTTTCGTGCTGATGCAATGCTTTCGTGCTGATAATGCTGATTAATGGTCTTGAGGAGGGTCTTTTTATGTGGCACAGGAAAGTAGCTGTAAACAGATCCTTAAAATATGCAGGCTCTTCACCCCAGACAAAGTCCTTGGAATTTGGAACAGAGAACATGCGAAAATTATTTTAACTTATGTAACTCTAAGCTTAAATTTTTATTTTTCGTGCAGTTATTTTGTCTCAAGAATTCTTTTCCAGGCAGACGAAAGTCTAACATATTGAGAGATTGATTGATTGATAGCGAGATTTTGTCATGTCATGTAGAGATATGTATGGGTAGTTTTCAATGTTTCTCCGACCTTCGAACGATGATGGCTGAAAGATTTTCAGATCTCCAAGCAATGCTGATTGTAGGACATCACATCGCCCGAGTTTGTTTTTACAGCGATCTCAAATCAGACAGAGCGCACGCCTGGAAGTTATGTGGAATTGCGCAATTTTCTTTTCCCAGATGACGCCACAGATTATCGTGACGTTAAAATGACGTCAGTAGGAATGATTTTTCCTTTTGGTAGCTAGTTTAATCGAGTTGTACGCGTATAAGTTGAACGGTGTTACAGCGGATAGTTTCCTTTAAAGAGATTGTAAATTGCGTTTCATCTATGCAGCATTGAGACACCATCTTCTTCAGAGCGCACCACCTGAAATGCTACGGAGTACCCCCCCCCCCCAAGCAAAGGAAAAAGAGCCCCTTAAAGCCCCCCCCTAAAAATTTCGATGTCGTAGTTTGAGCCAGGTTGCGCCCTTTGGCGGCTCATACAGGGCTGCCCTCTCACTTTTAAAACTGAAGTTGCATTGCCCCTCCACGTTTCTAAGTTAAAAATTTTCAGTCGATCGAAAAATGACACCTGAGCCCCGTTAATTCGAACATTCTTAAGACCAATTACTTCTAAGATGAACTACAATTTCTATCCCAGTCCTATTGGTTGCTTAGATAAGATGAATTACGGTGAAGATGAATGGATTTTAAAGGTCTCTTGGATGAAGTTCGTCTTTACGAGGTTCGACAAAATTGTTCGATTCAGTATGAAAGGAAAATTATTTTCTTAACTTTTTTAATTATAATAAAATTTTTGAATGTCTCTTTCAAAATCTTCCCCATGTTATTTCATAAAAATTAAAATTGAACTTTGACTTGAAAAGAAGGAGTTAACTTTGGCCATCTGTTCCAGTTTTTGAGGTCGTGTCCCGATGTTATTAAAGAACGTCTTTTGTCAATTGTGACTATTGTCAAATCCAAGAATATTATAGCCCAACTTTCGACAATAAGTCATTTTTATGAGTGCTGCCCCCCCCCCCTCAAGGGCTAAGTGATGCTGCAAAAAACGATGTATTAATCGAAGCAAGCCTAATGTCGACACTGATATTTTCAAAGAACTTAAAAGTTTGTGACAGCACAGGTGAGGTTGGGAAGAGTGGCGACTGTTTGGTTAATTCAAACTAAATGTTTAGTAGTCGCTTGGTTTTTTTTTTTTTTTTTTTTTTTTTTTTTTTTTTTTTTTTTTGTCGCTACGCGACGAGTGAGACTGTTAATCTAGATCTTTGCTGTCTTATTCTTACAGACATAATTTTTGATTCTGTATAATGCGTGGAGATGACCCGATGGGAGGTCACTATGACCTCCAAAACTGTGCATATGCCGTCAGTCAGAGAGAACATTGCGATATTATGATTTTTTAATTGCTTCCAATCCTATAAGAAAAAATAAAATAAAATGTAGGTCTGTGTTCAATGTCACTTTCTTGTGTATATCATTCAGTAAAATTTAGAATTTCATTCGGTAAATTTAGAATTTCCCCCTACTCGAAAATGTAAGTTCAGTGCGCCCTTGGAAATGCGTTATAACGGGAACCGAAGTTCACTGCATCAAAAACAAGACGTCGAAAACATTTCATAGCTTCCCATCCAATCGTGTGAAGCCGAACGACAGAAATCCAGAAAAAGTATTTCCTGTGGATGCTTATTACTGTGGCCACAACCTCAGTGACACACAGAGAGCATCCCCGGTGCAACCTCCCCCCCCCCCCCCCGCCATCCTTCGCCGGAATGCAGTTGCGTCAGTTCGTCGCCTCCCCCCTCCCCTCCTTCGTGTGTTTTCGCGCGTGTTTTCAGCTGCTAACAAAAACGCATGAATTATTCAGGCGTGCGCGCTCCGGCGTTTCGCAGAACGCGGCGTTTTTACGGCCCAGTCTCGTTTTTATGCAAGCACGGCATATTTCGGGAGTGCGCAAGTGATGCGGCCTGCCCACGCGAGTCTTTCCAAAACTGTTTTAGAAACCTGCCGGCTCGGAGAGAGAAGAAAAAAAAAAAGATTGCTTTCATCTGTGCTGGGAGTGTGAAAAACATGATTGTGTTGTCAAGGTGATTCCGAACACTGCGGAATATACCAGCATGTGCAAAATTACTGCTTTTTCGATATACAGTCGACGCTCGATATAACGACCATCTCCGTCCCACAGAAAAGGTCTTCATAACAAATGGTCGCTATAAGAGGTAGACTATAGCGTATATTGGGATAAAGTTGGTTTTTTTTTTCCACCGATCGTTATATTGGGATAGTCTGTATAACGAGCGTCGACTGTATTACGAGGATATTGTGATGTTTTATATGTGAAATTAAGGAAAGAATTGAAAAAAAAAAAAAAAAAAAGCAAAGAAAAGTTCCTACTTTTAAAATAAACCAATAAATAAATAAAAAATATTGTGAAAAGTGTGAGATTTCTTTTTTGAGGTAGTCCACATTTTCAAACTGATGACTTAAGAGCGGAAACCTATTACGTGGCCGACATTTTCAAACTGATGTTATGACTAAAGGAAAAGAAAACTTATCAAAAGAACGAAATTTGCAAACTGTTTAACAATTCAATTCAATTCAATTGATTTCAATCAAAGCAATGCAAATCATACACAAAGAAAAAAAAACATGTCACGTTTATACAACAGAACAAAAGCCCTGATTAAGTAAATGGAAGTAAAACAAAGAGACGAAACTTATTCAGAAGTCGAAATTTTCTATCTGATGAGTAAGGGAAGAAATTTATTGAGCAGCAGAAATTTTCAAATTGATAGAATGACCACAAGGGAAAAGAAAACGTGTAAAATAATCGAAATTTTCCAACTGGTAACTGAGGAAAAGCTCTTATTAGGTAGCCAAAATGTTAAAATTGATGACAGAAGGAAAACATTTTCTAGTTACCGGAATTTTCAATTCTTATGACTGAAGTGAAAATATGATAAAAGGATAAATTTTTGGAATGAAAGAAATTATGAAAGCTTAAGTAGGGAAAACTTTTACTCATTCGGGAGAAAATCCGGATCTTTGAAAATACCATAAATCACTGAAAATGAGAACTAATCATGAAATACAGAAACATAAATTGATATTTTTCCCAGTTTTTTTCATATACGTAATGAAGCTAAATCTAAACAATTAAAATAAATTCGAGATTCTCCCAATCTCTCCCTCTTTATAGGCTATATAAAGTTTAATCCAGTTTTCAATTAACCCAAAACTTAAAATTCCGGAGCAAAATCACGATTTTCCTGGTGTTTCCCCCATATTAAAAAAGGGGCACGTTAATTAAAGGGCATTTTTGAATAGAAATTTTGATGTATTCAGGGTGCTTTTTCTTCTGTTATGCTACCATACATGCTTAAAAAATCCAATTTTTTTCAACAGTAAATACTTTTAATAACTGATATTGTAATTATTTTTGAAATTAATTTTTAATACATTTTAATCTTTAGGTTAAAAGATTATGTTACGAGTGAAAATTCAGATTTATGTTAAAATCAAATTTCCAGCTAAACGAGGGATTTGCATTTCAAGCAAAATAAATAAATAAAGCTTGCTTTTGTGAGGAAGTTTTAAAACGTTAAAAGAGTCAAGGAGTGTACAACAAGAAATGCCAAAAAATGGGGCAGGGCGCATCAAGTAGTATCATTAAAGGGGCAGGACGCCGCGCCCTCCTAAAAATACCTGGTGAAAATAACTTTCCCCAAGAGCACTGACTCACACTCTCTCTTCACCTGTTTCCAAGATCAGCGAAGCCCCGTTTCGGGAAAACCCCTCTCGTGGAATCTGGGAATGCTGCTGGAGGGGGAAAGGGAGACGGGACTCCAAGGTCAAGGGGGGAAGGAAGACAGGTGCATCCACTCCAGAAGGGGGAGAAAAAGGGAGATCCCTTCCGGTATGTCCTCCCCCTGTCGTCGTCCTGTGAATGAATGTGGCGGAAAAACGCGACGTGAAAGGGGAGAAAGTGGAGGACACGCCTGAAGACACTCCCGAGTGGGGTGGCCAAGGTGCCACCCCCCCCCCCCCGCGCGACACAGGTAGCTCTATGGGTCTCTCAGGCGACAGGTAGATCGGGGTGCAGTGGTGAATAGAGAAGATAAGGCGATGTGTCTGTGGGCTGCGGGTTAGAGATTTGGTGGGGAACAATGGATGATTTTTGCAATTATACCTGTCCGAAAAGTATCCTCTTGGCTTCATCCGGAGACCGATGAGGAGACTTTATTGTCTATGAGAGGTAATAGGAGGGGTGAATGTGGATAGCTAAGGCGAGTGTATTTTGTAAGTTGAATGGGCGAGAGAAGTAAAAGATTGGATTTGCCATGAAACGTGTCAGCTGCGTTTTACCATTCTAATTTTTTTTTATTTTTTGATTTCAAATAGCTTAGATATTAAAAACAAAAATTTAAAGATCCTTGCGATTCTCATCCTTCCTTCTCCTATGAATCCTTCATATTCTTATGAATTAAAATTTTCAAAGGTGTTTTTTTCCTTTTATGCACACAGAACCCAAATATTTTTTTTATTAGTAATTAGTTTTAATAAATGCTATTGTAATTAATTACTCTAACTTCATTTACTTCAACTTCATTTGTTTATTTTGGCATTATTATTTCCATAGACGCAATATCCTCCAAGATTTATTTTTGAAAGGTATTACGATTGTTGGTTGTGTGGGGCACAAGGGTTCCAAACAATTTTGAGGCTATAAAGTGGCTAATTTAATAAAGCTGGATATTGTTTTGCGCAATTTGATTTATTAAAGTGGCTGATTCAATCAACCGGCGTCCACTGCACAGCATTCCGAGTTACTAAAGTTGTGAAAGTTTCTTTCGTGTGTTATGGTGCACAACGTTATCCGAGTTGTTAAAAATTCATCGTTTTCAATGAGGTTTCTTGAATATTCCGTGGGCAGTGTCAACTGCTTAGACTATTCACAGGTCAAAAATATCAGCAGGTGTCCTACCATCTCCTCTGAAATTTAGCAGTTCATGCTTCTGTTAAAATATATTTTAACAGGCACACACATCGCTGTAAATAATGAACAAATTTTAAATGACTCAATTTCAGGGACGTCATTTCAAATTTTTCCGGGGGGGGGGGGGCAAAGGTTGAAAACGCAATGCAATTTCATCGGAAATCAGCAAAAACCACGCCCCCTTGTATGTAAATACATTAATTTCGCAAAGTCGGGGGGGGGGGGGGCAGAGGGGTCAGACCCCCCCCCCAAGTGACGGACCTGCTCAATTTTACCATTAATTTTAAGAAATGGACACAATGTAAAATTTTGTAACATATTCAAAGCCATTAAATTCCGTTATGTTTTTTAAACTTTAATTTTTAGTAGTAATTTAAGAACTTTTTTAAGTTCCTTTCTTTCTTTCTTTTTTTTGATTTCCAAAAAGTGTGGCAACTGGAAAAGAGTGGCGACTAATAAATAGGCTTTTATTCGCCACTGGTGACCAAAAAAATTTAGCAATCGTTGCGTGGCCACGACTTGTGTGCGGTATCCCATGAGAACGTCACCCTGTTATTATTTTTTTGCCCTTTTGCTCGGATTCCTATCGACACCGTAAACCCCCAGTGTTCCCCTTTGACATTCCATATTCCAGAAAAAGAAGGAACATCCACATCCACATGGAAGCTTTTCCCACGCAGCCAGTTCCCTCGTTCTGTTCTCCGCATAGAGAACCGGGGAGCTCTTTCGGAATATCGACCCATCACACTGAGAGGGGTGTGTGTTGGTAAACACTGCTACGGTTTCTTCTGATCAATAATATTCCCGTTCGCCCCCACCCCCTCCACCGCATCGCTCTCGTCTGCGGAGACATTCGAGGCCGAGGGATTCCATCCCGGGGGGAGGGGGGGGGCTGTCCTTATTAATGAGCGATCTTCTCCGATTTCGCCCGACCACAGTGTCCCTCTACCTCGTTTTTTTAGTGAGTGGTCAGAGGGCGCTGCTAGCATGTGGATATAACATCGAAGACATACAAGCGGATTATGATTGTAATGTACTGCCTAGTGGAATGTAGAGGAAAAAGCCGTTCCTGCCATGCAGTTGTGAATGAGATCCAAAAATAGAAAATAAATGAGTTGATGAACTGGGCACGTGGAGTGTAGGGGAAAATATTGCCGTTATCCATGCAGATGTAGGCAAGATCAGTAAGTAGAAAATGTGCAAACAGATGAAGGTATAAATGAAGTGTTGAGTAGAATGCAATGGGAAATATCTTTTTTATTGGTTCAGATACAGACAAGATGTAAAAAATAGAAAATATAGAAACGGATTAATGAGTGGATGAACAGTCAAGTGGAATGCAGATGAAAAATAAAAGTATATAAAACATTCAAGCAGAGAAACGAATAGATGAACTATCTAAGAAGCGTAGATCAAAATTCTGCTCCTGCCGATACGAGAAGTATATAAAATATGCAAATAGATAAATAAGTTGACGAAGTGTTAAGTGGGCCGACGCGTAGGTATATATATAGAATAAATGAGTAGATCAACTGCCAAACAGGAGTTCAGAAGAAAATACTCCTACCATGCAGATTTAAAAAAGCTCTACTGATCGAAAATGTACAAAACAGATTAAATGAATATTTGATGAAAGTCACGTTTGGAATGAAGTGGAAAATATTGCGTCTACCTGCAGATATGGACTAGAGATCTATAAATAGAAAATATATAAATCGTAACAAGAATGAGATTTTTTTAAGTAAACGAAGCACCAAATATTCCGTGTCTCAAAAAGTTCGGGAACTGCGGGTCTAGTCCAACGCCTTACCGATCAGGCCACCACCTCCTCTGACCATCACACCCACTCCCTCTTCCCCAACCAATTTGCGTGATCATATTTCAACAATGACCCTCTGAAAGCCCAGAAGCTGGTCCAGCCCATGGCTGCAATTCCATAATGGGTTCTGCGTTGCCAACCCATTTACGAAATTGTAGGCACGAAAGCTGATGGTGACAGTGGTAAAATCCAGCTGTTAATTAAAAAGCACATCGGACCGAGTGCGCATGGAAGGTAGAGATTCGTTCGAACTGGGTTATTTACTTCCGAATTAATTAATGGACGCGTTAATGGTCGCAGGGGCGTTTAGTATTCTGGCCCCGTTCCCGGAGTGTTTACTGGAACGCAGTCCCCACGGATTCGGTCGGCAGTCGTCTCATTTAGCACCATTTACCAGTTTGTTTATTTACGCCGGGTTTTAATTTAATTAGATTGTGCTCTGCTAGACATTGTTGGAAGGAGTTTTAATGCTCGTCAAGTTTTAATCGTGGACGTTTGAGATGTGAGGGTGGGCAGTGGGTGTTGGAGGTGTGGTGAGAAATTTTTCTTGGAGGGGAGGGGGATTGTTTTACAATGGGTTTACTTTACATTACAGTGTACTCCCGATTCACTGGAATAGGTGGGAAATGCCTCTTCCGTATCAGCAAATAATCCGAATAATCCTATTTATTCTAATTTTGATGAAACATATTTGAAAAACTGTGGAATGTATTTTGAAGTTGGACATTCAGTAAAATAAAGCAAGAGAATTATTTAAAAAGAGAGCAGTTTCAATAATTGTGCAGATTTACTACTGTAGAAATTCCCTTTCTTCTGCGCATGCTGCAAGAATACTCTATTACTATCCTTTTTTTGAGGGGGGGGGGGTAGCCAAGGGCGTGTAAATAAATAAATGGCAAGAAACATTTTGGGTCTTAAAAATGTAAATCTCAAAATTGAGGAAATGGATCATAATCGATCCAGTTCTTCTGACACACGGCCAAGAGGGTTTCAAATGTTTTCATTACTAACTAGAATTCTTCTAAAAGAGGGGGCAGAGTTAGGTCATAGTATAACAGTCCTTAGGTGAGCTGTACACATGTTTCTAGGATTTTTAGTGTGGCTTTACGTTACGCGAATATTAAGGTTTCTTGAAGATTGAATTTGAACCCCTCCCGCTCCAAATCCCAAAACAAAGAGTTTCGAATGTAGATCACTTCAACATTAACATACAAAGTCGATGTCAATGAGACTAGTTGGCCACCCCTGTTCTATTAGAATGATCTGTAGAATTACTCTTGACGCTTTCTTTTTTCTCATTAAAAGTTCATTGATTTATCTGTTATGTTTGAAGCACGTAACTCTTTGATATGAAACGAGATTAAGAAGAAAGAAAGAGGAGAACGGATATATGCCGGGTACAGCATCTTAAAACATCTGCTTCAGTTCATCCGCAGGTGTTTAAGGTTCACCGCTAACTTAAGAACTGTGATTTTCTTTTTTAAATTCACAATCTTGTATTCTTTCTACCTTGTGATATTAGAGAGAGAGAGAAGTAATCTTTGAGTTATGCATATTTAATTTCATGATTACTACAGAAAGTCGGATTTTAATCACAAAAACCTCGATGAACATAAGTTGATATTATGAATATGAGAATATATTCTTCAAATGGGAACCAGATCTGGGATTTCGGGGCTCCTTTGTCTTGTGTCATGTATGAAAGAAGTTAATCGACTAATTAATTTCTAACGCGGATAGCCCCTCAACTTTATTGTTCTGTGATTTTGTACTAGCAAACACGAGAGATACTTTAAAAGTTTCTCTAGTGAACACTAGTCTTTAAAAAAGTTCATCAAAAAAGTAAATTTCAAAATCTTATTAAAAAGTGCTGAACTAAATCTTATTTCAAAGGCTTATGGGTGAATATGAGTGTTTCGCCACTTTTCCTGCTTTTTTGCTAAGTATGTCCTTCACAAAACTGTTAGTGTTTTGTTGCATAAAATCTAACTCATGAAATGCTTAGTCTTTTGAATAGTTATGATCTTCCCATTGTATTTTCCCCATATAGAGTTATTGTTTCACCTACAGTTTAGTTTTTTATACTAAGTTCTGCAAAATTGAAAATGAATCTCGATTTCAGAAAAATTTAGTTGCAGATCTTGGGTAGTTCTTTTTGTAATAAGGAATATTTATCCGTATCATTTCTAGTCCTTCGCAGAGGTGTCGGCATCAGCCCGGTATTCTTTGACCAATTATTCTTTGTGTGAAATACTATTTTTCAATGAATGTATCTGCGATAAATCATGTAATTCTGTTATAAAACTTTTTTTTTTTTTTTGTCATAACAAACTGAATCTGCTTATTTAAGGATTCATTATACGTTTTACCCATTATTATCCGGATATCTTTGGTCCCAGTTAAGTCGAATCAACAAGATTGTACTGTAATATTTACGTTTCATTTGCTCTGTTTTGTGCCGCTAACTTCTCTTCTAAAGATAGCGGAGCAGGGTATTTCCTTTCGAACGCGAAAACTCATTCGAATAACGCAACGCAGTATGTTAATGGCGCGCTTTCGTCTGCTTACCAAATGGAACGCTCGGAGATGTTGTTTTGTTGGCGCCAGCCAGGCTGCATGCCCCAGCGAAAAGAAGCCTTCTGGTCCTTCACTTTTTCTTTTCTTTTCTTTTCTAGTTCGTTTTTATTCTTCATGACTCCTACTTTTACTTACCCCCACCTGCCAGCGACAACGTAGCTATGCGAGTAGGGTTGCCGGCTGAGCGCGTCGCCAACTGATTTCTTGCGGCGCCAAGCGAATATTTTCTCATTCGAAATTGCTTTTTCCCGGAGTTGCCAAATTCAATTTACGTTTTTCAATTATAGCAGCTCTACCTGTCATTCAGTACATGCTTCCAGGAATTTAAATTAACTGGTTGTGAAGCATAAACTTAAAAATTTTTGGAAGAAAATATTACACAAGCAGGAATGTAACATGAGTGTTAAAAATAAATAAAGTCGTAGAATTAAAGGGGATTGCTTTATATTTAATTTATAATAAATTAAAGATATAGTAGCATCGATGACAAACAATGGATGATATCGATGCCTGGACTTATATATTGAATCATCGTTTTTTTATTTTTCTTATATTTCTAAAATGTCTTATTTTCCAATGGAATGATTGAACGATTGCATACATTTACTGATTTAAAATGCAAAACACAGAAATATCAAGACGAATAAATCGAAATAAATTCGTAACTTCTTTTAATGTTGTATCTAAATCATATTTTATAATAGGTTAGCTTGGTACAATTACATGATTCAAGGGTTGCTACGCTTCTTGTTTTTTCTTTTTCTTTTTTTTTTTGAAGAAAATCTCTTTGCTTCCTGTTTTCTTTTGAGTGTTTTTTTTTTCCTTATTTTTTCCAATTTCCCTCTCATTCGCTGAATTCCTCTGTTGACCGGTCTGAATGTTAGCATCTCAGTAGCTACTGTACGCACCTTGTGCCAGAGACCCTTGAGGAACTCACCACCAGTAAATTTTCAATATTGAAGTTTAAAAAGGGCATTTTTAGACCATCTTTTTTGCTAGCAGAAGGAAGGTTACGTTTCGCAATTAAAGTCCAAAACACATGAGGTCGACATTTGTAAACACTGATGTATAGTAAAGGTTAACCCATTAATGCCTGACATTTTTTTTCCAAAGATATTTCGTATACTGGTTACAAAAATAGTGTTTAATGCACAGTAAAAATAATAAAAAAATATATTGTAAAAAATAATTTTTTTTTATTAAGGAAAGAAAAATCGTCCTTTAAAAGTTATGATTGACCCCAGAGGGTATTATATTTTTTTTACTTAATTTTTTTTCTGCCTACGATATAATATTTAACAAGAAGTTCTGTCAAGAACTAAACGAGCCTACTTTCCCGTACATCGACATCGGCATTCTAGCATCTGATCATTATTCTCTTGATCATCTGAGACTAAACATTATGTCAAACATACCTTTTTAGCACTTAAAGCTGATTTCTAAAAGCAAAATATACCCTCTCATCAGATGAAATAGAGACATAAAAAGTAAATAAATGAATAAATGAAGTTTTGTCGCACCTTTTAAAAAATGTAACCGTTACAGTTCTTCCGTAGAAAAATTCCTCAATCGTTTTCAAAAAAAAAAAAAAAAAAATAAATTAAAAGTACAAAGTACATCAAAACACATTTTATCAAAGAAAGGAAAAAAAACTCGTCAGTCGATAAAATGTCTCGATTTTCACTTTTAAACCGTTGCCAGTTGTTAAATATAAATAAAGAATAAAATGCCCTCGTGAATGAAACACTTTTGTTACAAAAAAAAATCGTCTGCCAAAAAAAAAAAAAATAATAGTAATAAATAAAATGACACAAATGAATAAATAAACAAAAAATCGTCTGCTCAGTCAGTCATTTTTTTCTGAGCCTGCATTTCCGCCATGTTTGTGGAGTCGGAGTCGGAATCAGAGTCCTCACAGAAGATTATTCAGAAAAGTACTTTACAAACATTATTTATCAAAACCATTTTTTTACAAAGTTAGTTTGAAGGAAATCCGACTTTAAGTTCCAGGATCAACATTCAACTTAAATTCCCCGTAGGCGCTAATGTTAAATTTTTTTCTGAACGGTTCAATATTGAACGAAAAATGGTTCAAACCAAAAAGCGAAATAAGGGAATGAACCTCTCCGAGATCTTTCAAACAAAAAAAAGTTTATTCCATTCGGATGGTTCACTCAGAAGTTATTAGGTGGGGAAAGGTTGCTTGAACGGTTCAATGTTGAACGAAAAAATGTTCAAATTGAAAATTTAAATACTGTAATGAAGTATCCTTGCTGAGATCCTTCGAACAAAAAAAAAGTTTATTTAAATCGGACTGTTCACTCAAAAATTATTAGGGGTGACAGCTTGCTTGAGCGGTTCAATGTTGAACGAAAAATTGTTCAAATCGGAAATGTAAATACGGGAATGAAGTATCCTTGATAAGATCTTTCGAACAAAAAAAAGTTTGTTGAAATCGGACTGTTCACTCAAAAGTTAGCATCGCGGGACAGGTTGTTTGAACGGTTCAAAGTTGAACCAAAAATTGTTCAAATCGAAAAATCAAATATGGGAATGAGTTGTAATCGCCGAGATCTATCCAACAAAAAAAAAGTTTGTTCAAATCGGAATGTTCATTCAAAAGTTATTAAGGGGGAAAGGTTGCTTGAACGGTTCAATGTTGAACGAAAAATTGTTCAAATCGAAAATGTAGATACAGGAATGAAGTATCCTTGAAAAGATCTTTCGAACAAAAAAAAGTTTGTTCAAATCGGACTGTTAACTAAAAAGTTAGCATCGCGGGACAGGTTGTTTGAACGGCTCAAAGTTGAACCAAAAATTGTTCAAATCGAAAAATCAAATATGGGAATGAGCTGTACTCGCCGAGGTCTTTCCAACAAAAAAAAGTTTGTCCAAATCGGAATATTCATTCAAAAGTTATTAGGGGGGGACAGACAGACCGACCGACAGACCGACACACAAATTCCCCATCTCAATACCCTACTTTCAAATTTTTAATTTTTCGATATTCATTTTACCTTTTTATTTTTTTAACTTGGCGATATTTTTTGGACTTGGCGATATTTTTTTTTAACTTGGTGATATTTTTTGGACTTGGCGATATTTTTTAGACGCATTAAACCAATTTTAATACTTTTTTCGTCTTTCTTTTATTTTTAACGGGAAAGTAGGCTAAAAAGACATTTTATAAGAAGAAATAAACTCGGCAATGGACAAACTGGGAAGCTGGGAATAACTTTGAAAACTTAGCTTTTTTTCTTGAGATTGTGAACGATGTCATTTTTGATAAAGATCATATTAAAACTGCTACAGAACACACTCTACAATGGTTATGTGCTGCAATCTGTTGATAACGAATTGAAACAATACCAAGGTACTCATTGAACGCTATTATTTGGTTGAAATGTTCATTTTGGGGAAATTCAGACCCTTTTTTGGACCGTCTCTAAAAAGGGACGATAGGCATTAATGGGTTAAGTAATAAATTCAATCGCCCCTCCCCCTGGAACGTTTCTATATCCGCCCTTGCCTTGTGCTTACTGAGATTTTTTTTTTCAAAAATTAATATATTTTTGTTAAACTACATATCAATCACGAAAATTTTTTAGTGAGTACAGATGTAAAACAGTTTTTTGTGCTTAGAGATGATGCTAAGTTTTTTTTTCAAGGCTTGAAAAAAAAACCCTGATATTTTTTGCAGGGCTGAAAATTATTTAAGCTGAGTGAAATATGCGAAAAAAATAGTTATCAAGTCCATAGTAAAACTTATTTTCTAGAAATAAAACAAGATTTCAGGGAAAATTGAGGTTTGTTCCATTTCGATTTTTAATCTGAAGAAATTTCGTGTTCGAAAAAAAAGAAGAAAAAAAGTAGAAGTAATATTTTTGAAATTCCTATTGCTTGATTTTTTTAAATTCTAGATGGTAAATTTTTATTCTAAATAGAAAGCATGAAAATACGCTTCACGAAAATTTTGAGGCGCATTTGAGCTTTTCAACGCGTAAAATACACTTGCGGCGGCGTTAAAAATATCTTGTACCAATTGCCCCGAACTACAATTCTTGTGCCATGTTGTGTGAAAAAGCCATTTTTTTTCTCGAACTTGTGTGCCACGCCTACGTTCATTTTCGGCTCTTCTATCTCTCCCTCGCTGTCGTTATTTACGACGAACCGAATGTTTTGCTGTGCAATTAATTGTGTTTGCTTCACTAAAAAATTTTGAGTGTTCGGCTTAGAAACTGGCCCCCCGCCGCGCCGTCACCTCGGAAGGCGAGACCCGAGGGTTTCGATAGCAGAAAGCGAAACTATTTTATGGTTCGTGGTTGGCGCCGTTTAAAAATATTTTGACTGTAATTTTTACTTTATCTCAACGTGGAAATTTTAGTGGAAATTTATTAAATAACTAGCTGCCAGGGCAGCTAGATTAGCTTCCTGCGGCATGTTGATGCCTAACGTCTCCCCTCTCTAACTTTTGCCTCATTCTGAAGTTATATTATTTGATATAATTTAATGTTCATTCGATTTCAAGACATACCACGCACGTGGCCCGGCGTTGCATGGGCACTTCGTGCCCTGAAAGTAGTGAGAAAAAAATTTCAAGAAAGTACTCCCCGCCAAGGCGGCTCGCTTACAGGCGCTTTACGCCTTTACTTTTTTCCTATATAAAAAATCATTCGAATTATTGAGATGCTTCGCGCTTTCAAGATGGTGAGGAGAGTTTCAGTAAGTTCAGCTCGCTCAAAGAAAAAAAGCAGACATAGACACTCAGTTTTTAATATAAGTAGATGGCTTTTCAACAAATGAATGTTTCAAAATATTACAAGTAGCTAGCGATAAAAATTCTACGTAAGTGGCCCGCTTATGAGTTTCGTGTTTGATTTAGCTAAGCCTTCAGTCACAATTCTCATTATCATTGTTATCAGTTTCATGGCAACGACGGTTTGCAAGAATGGATTTCATATTTAATCATTTATTAGGCTTAATCGCTTTAAATTTGACTACTTATTAATTGATATCTTCGCTAATTAAAATCGTATAATTATATCAATTGAAACTAAAGAAGCTTGAAAAATTACCTATCTATCGGTACCTGGTTCGACTTTCAGCTCATTGGCGTTCAGGAGAAAGAAGCGTGACATAGAAAGATAGAAAGATAGTTAGAAAGAAAGATAGTGAGAAAGATACTCAGTTTTTAATATAAATAGATAATTTCTATCGAACAAGATTTTCTTTAAACTTACTTTGTGAAATTTTGCGGCAAACTCGTAGATTGAAGAAGTTGAGACTGAAAAGCAAATAATGCAACGTTAAAAAAGAACGTAAGCGCCGGGATACGCAGACACTTGTTTCGGTGTTACAAGGAACACCTTTTTTAAAGCACAGGATGTGAGTTTATGGATGGAAAGACATTCTAAATCTAAATAACTCATGTTTTCCTTTCCCTTTTTGCACTGTCTGTCTACCAAATGAGTAAACATAAATGAATAAATAAAAAGCACAAATGACCTATAAATGTCAATTTTAATAGAGTAAACACATGAATTGTTATCAACTACTTCTCTGGCCAGCGATTAAAGTTTCATGTGAAAATATTAAAAATAATGCTTTATTTATTTATTTATTTATTTTTTGTATGATATAAAAATCCGAAAATGTTCGAAGCTAAAAGTTTACCCTTTTTATGAAATAAACACTTGAATACACTGCAAAAAATAAAAGGTTGTTTTTACAGTATAATTCAGCTAATTTTACAGTAATAAACTGAAATTGTTTTTTTAAAGTAATAAACTAAAGTACAGTACAGAACCTTTTATCCGGGAACCAAAATACCGGGAAACCAGAAAACCGGCAACATTTTGTCGATTTTTCCGCCACTTTTTAAAATAAGCATTTTCAGAAATTTCTAAAAGATGAAGAGTTTTTTTTTTCTTTTCAAATACCTAAATGAATATGAACGGTTTCTTTATAAATACCATATAAGTGGCATATAGCTCAGAAATTTTTAATATTGTAACATCAATAAGCACTACTGGATCGATTTCTCTTCAGATTTTAAGATGCATTACTATTTGTTATGGTAACTTGGGTTTTATAAACAATTGGCAAGTATCGCTTCGTAGTAATCCAGAAAACCGGGAAATTCAGTTATCCGGGATAGCTGTGGTCCCGAACATCCTGGATAATTGGTTCTCTACTGTACTAATTTTACAGATTTTTACTGTGCATTTTAGTTTTAAACTGGAACCTCTGCTACTAGTATTACTGTTATTTTTACAAATACAGCTAATTTTATGGTAATAAATTGTAAATTGCTAATTTTACAGTTTTAAACTGTGTATCTCATTTTAGTTTAAACTCTATACCTCATTTTACAGTTTTAAACTCTACCTCGTTTTACAGTTTTGAACTGAGTAACCTCTGTTTCCAGTATTATACTGTTAACACATCAGTTTATGTTTTGCAGTGTAGTGCAACTTACTTCTTTGATTGATAACATTGTAAAAAAATAATGCGTTGTTCTTATTTATTGAATCATGAAAATGTCAGTAACTAAAGGTCCTCTTTGCTAAGCAATAAGAAAAAAAAATCAATAAAGCATAAAAATAAGCTGTAAAATTTCAGTCACGTGTTTTGGGGTTGCATAAAACCGCATTATCATGCTTAAAATTTTAATCTTTTAGAGTAAAAATCTTCCGATTTGAAATATCTGTACATAAACACAAAGGTGTAATTTTTTTTTCGTTGTTTTTATAATTGCGTTAATTTTGTATTTTCGTTAAGAAGTGATTTTATCGGCATTTTATCTTCTTGCTAGCCAGCGATTTAAGTGAGATTCACGAGTTTACTCGTGCCATAATTTAAAAATATAACATACTGAAAAGCATATAAAAATGTGTGTATGCTTTTGAAAGTATGTTTTAGCAAATGACATCCCTTTAATATTGATGAAAAAAAAATCTCAGAAAGAACGTAGCATTTTTGTAAATACCGCTTCATCTGTTTTCTTTTTGAATTTCTCTATTCTGATGCGTGGATGAAATTATGGAATCTGTTGTGGCAAAATGTAATGTAGAATTTCTTTTACGACAGCTGCAAAAACAACACCTGCTGTTCTGAAACCAGTTTTCTTTAAAGGTTAAAGTAGTTGTGGTTATAAAAAAAGTATTTTCGATAGCTTATTGTTCTGCTTTAAAAGGGTTTTATTTAAGGAATACTGGCCCATGGGTAGATTTTTCTACTTTAACCATAATCTTGCATTGTGCAGGGTTCCTAACTGGTCCCCTTTCCGCCCTTAAAAGTCCTTTTTTTTAAGTCCCCTAAAGCTCATTTTTTTTTTCAAAATCTAGAGCCGTTTCTCCTCTTTTCCTTTAAAATTTGTTTCATACTGAATTTCGTGATCCAAAGATCAAAACAAAAGTATTCCAATACTTTGTTAAGTTCCACGATAAAGTACAATTTCTTTGATTTTAATTTTAAATTCCTGTATGTTGTTATGCTGTAAGTTTTACAGTAAACATCAACTGGCATTGAAATTTTTTTTTCGGTTGTTGGGGGTGGGTTATACGCTAAGTTAACGCTGGCGTTTGTCGAGAACTGGTGTACACTACTACCTAAACAAAGTCCCAAATATTAATAAATAATTGTCATGGCATTGAAAGAATCATAACAACAGACCTTTTACATTTGCTTGATTTTAAGAATCAAAATAATCAAATTAAAACCATATTTTGTCATCATTTTCTTTTCACCGTAAATCAGGGCTAGAAAATTATAATGCCCGACATGCCCGGGGCATGTAAAATTTCTGATCGGGCATGAATCTTCAACCCTTGCATGCCCAGCTGGCCATGTAATTTTACGATCAAATATTTCTTTCTTAAACTTTATTATTTCGTATTTTGGAAAAAAATTACTATAAATGTTAAGATTAAAATAATTCTTAATTCAGATATAAAACTGCTAATTTAATATTTTGTCTGATTAACATGTTGACTGCCCAAGTAGGAGATAATGATAATTTGTAGCATATTATTTTAGCTGACAGAATAGAATTTGAGTTAGCTTGTATTTGATTTGCTGTTTTCCTCCAGATTAGAATTTGCCTTTTACAATGACATTAATATGGATATTTGACTTCTGAGGAGGTGAAAGTGAAAGCTAATTGACAGGTACATTGTTTTTAGCCCAGCTCATATGCTACATGTGTTTTGTAGCTAGGCAATCAACGTCTTAACACTATACGACAAATTCAAATGTTTTTATTTATAAACGACAAAAATAAAATTGGGCATGTAAAAATTTTGTTCGGGCATGTACTATTTAGACAAACAAGCCCGGCAGGGCATGTAAAATTTTAAAGATTTTTCGAGCCCTGCCGTAAATATTTGTGGGACTGATGTAAGTAAGGACGCATACAAGGGAGGGACGCTAGGGCAATCGCCCCTCTATTGGGGGACTCTTCACCGGTAATTTTTCGACATTGAAGTTTTAAAAATGCAATTTTCACCAGTTTTAATGAAGCTGGGAGAAGAAGGTTTGGGGCTCCCCCCCGGAAATGTTTCGGAATTGAAGTTCGAAACCTCAGTATTTGTAAACCAACATGTAAGGGAGTAAAAAAAAAAAAAAAAAAAAAAAAAAATCAATCGCCCCTGGTTTGAAAAATTTCTGGATCCGCCCTTGGGCTCAGTGGCGTAACTATGGGGGGTGTTTTGGGGACAGAACCCCCCCCCCCCGAAACTTAGGTCCAAAAAATGCAAAAATGAGATGAAAAAATATTGTTACAAATCTTGTAAATAGTTGTTGTTTTTCCTGCCTTGCATCATTTTCATTAGTTTTGGTTTTATCTGACGTCATGTTGCAAAAGTATCTGAAGATATCACCTTTATCACTAGTATACCGGCCCTGTAACACTTTGTAGTTTTTACACTTGCCCTAACTTTAATAAGCGTGAAGACATTTTCGCGTGGTTTTTTTTTCTTATCGCTAGAATTTGTGAATGGATTACGTAATGTTAGGAATGAAACAAAATATTCCAGGTTTTTCTCGAATATTGTGGACATTTCTTTCCGTGTATAAATAGCTGGCCTTGAACACAAGTCAGTCAGTTTTTCTCAGATTGGATTATTGAGAGGCTCGTTTTTATTCGCTTTGGGCGAATGTTGTTTTTGCTTTTGTAATTGCTTAATTACTGTTCACGTTAGATACGTGGTGCTGAGTTACTGTTGAGAGTACAGTGTACTGTGTGCTGCCTAATTGCTGGATGTTTAGCAATTGTTTCCTGCTCTTATTGTAAATAGTGTACATACTTGTAAATAAATTTATAGTTACTTCCTCAAGATTTTAATGCTCATTTAAAGAAAGTTGAAGGTGCTACGGACTCGTTACAATTTTGGCGCCCAACGTGGGGCATCTTCAAGGACTTTCTTGGAATTATCTGTGAACTTGGACTTTTCTTCCTAAGGACTTTTTGAATTCGGAATTTTATGGTGATTACTCGAGCAATGGATGAACAACTGAAACAACTCCTTGATGCGATCAACGCTGTTAAAAGTGACCTCAAGAATGATATGGCGACTCTGGCTACTAATCAAGAACAATTAAAGAATGAGCTATCTACTAATCAAGAACAATTAAAGAATGAGCTGGCTACTAATCAAGAACAATTAAAGAATAAACTATCTACTAATCAAGAACAATTAAAGAATGAGCTGGCTACTAATCAAGAACAATTAAAAAAGGATCTAGCTGAAGAAATTAAAAGCGATCTAACGTCAATGAAAAGTTTGGTGGAAAGTAAATTTACCAATATGGAAAATAAAGTGGAGGCTCTAAAAGAGAAAGTTGACAGCGTTGAAGATCGAATTACCACAGTAGAAAATCACGTGGAAAAGAAAATTAAAGAAATTGAATCAAAGTTATCAGCATCCTCCAACAACTCAAGTGACTGTGTAGCTGCAGCTGGAACTTCGCGTCCATCCATCAAACTGGCCACGTTTGACGGGAAGACCTCGTGGAATATTTACAAGAAGCAGTTCCTCATCGTTGCAGAAGCAAACTCCTGGGACTCTTCCACGAAAGCCTGTCACCTTGCAGCCTCGCTGAGAGGGGATGCAGCTGAAATACTACAGACCTTCCCAGAGGACAAGCACCGCGACTTCGATGCCTTAGCATCGGCCTTGGAGCTTCGCTTTGGCGCAGCATGCCAAAAAGAATTCAGCCAACTCCAGCTGAAATCCAGACTCCAGAGGGCTGGAGAGACTCTACAAGTTTTTGCAGCAGACGTTGAGAGGCTTTCCCATCTCGCCTTCTCGGACTGTCCTTCGGGTGTTCGCGATAGCCTGGCCCTGAACTACTTCATAGATGGAGTGCGAAATCCAGAAATTCAGACGGCTCTCCGGATGGCGGACATTAAAGATCTTAAATCCGGTCTGGTCTACGCAATGAAGTTCGAGGCTGCACAGCAAGCATCCCGCAAGGATCGCCATTCAATCAGGAGCGTGGAAGTGAGTGCCCCGGATTCGAATTCGACTCGTCTCTCGGAAATTGAGCGACAGGTCAAGGAGATCCTGAAGAAGATTACGGCTCGTAAAGACCAAAGTAGACAACCACTGAAGTGCTGGAAATGTGGCGGTGAGGGCCACGTACGAAAGAACTGCGAAGCTCGCCAAGAAAAGAAGAAGTCTCCCAAAGTTTTCCAGATTTCCCCAAGAAGTGGCGGCTGCAACGGACTCTTCATTTACGCTTATGTGAATGGGTTTCCCTGCGAAATGATTGTGGACACAGGAGCCAACGTTACCATTATTAAGACTGATGTGGCTCGTCAATTTGGACTCAAGATCTTATGGACGCCGCCCTGCGTTACTCTTCAGACTGTGACAGGTGACAAAATCGAGATTGAAGGAAAAGTGAACTTAGAAATAATGTTCGGAAGCGCCACTTACCATCACACGGCATTCGTCGCTGACATTACAGATCCATTCATTCTCGGACTGGACTTTTTGAGAAAATTTGATTTTTCTATCGACTTTAAAAATAATGAGCTGCACTCGACGAGGGAAGACATAGCAATTTTCAACACCGAAAATAACTTAAAATCCGCTCATCAAATAATAGCCCAAACAGATTTATCGATTCCCTCTAGATCAGAAGTACTAATACCTGGCTCCCTCAAGGAAAACAACAGCTTTAAATTCGGCCTCATTGAGTATCCTAACCAGAGTAATAGCCCAAAGAGAGTACTAGTGGCATCTACGCTTGTGGACCTTTCAAGGAATGCAGTTCCTGTGAGAGTCGCCAATGTGAGTGAAAGACCGAGGAATATTAAGAAAGGAGAAGTGTTGGCAACTTGTACTCCCGTAAACTGCATCATCAGAAGAATTGATTCCTCCGAGACTGTGTCTTCCGAGTCCTTGACTTCGAAATTAATTGGGAGTGCACCATTATCGAAGGATCAAAGATACGCTGCGGAAAAATTGGTGGACAACTTCAAGCAGGTGTTTTCATCTACATCCGAGGATGTTGGTCGCACGAGTTTAACGCAGCATAGGATCGACACTGGAGATCATCCCCCTATCAAGCAGCATCCAAGACGACTACCGTTCGCCAAGAAGGAAGAGGTTGAGATCCTCGTAAAAGAGATGCAGGAGAATGACGTCATCGAACCCTCATCCAGTCCTTGGGCATCCCCTATCGTCTTGGTCCGAAAGAAAGACGGCTCCACCAGATTTTGTGTTGACTACCGACGCCTGAATGACATCACCAAGAAGGACAGTTACCCTCTTCCACGGATCGATGACACTCTGGACACCCTTTCCGGACACAAGTGGTTTTCGACCCTGGATTTAAAGAGCGGCTACTGGCAGGTGGAGATACACCCCGACGACCGAGAGAAGACGGCGTTTACAACCGGACAAGGCTTGTGGCAGTTTAAAGTGATGCCCTTCGGCCTCTGCAATGCACCAGCCACGTTCGAGCGTCTTATGGAATCAGTGCTGCGAGGACTCTCTTATGAATCCTGTCTTGTCTACTTGGACGACATCATCATCATAGGACGCAGTTTTGAGGAACATTTGGCTAATCTTAGGAAGGTGCTGCAGAAGCTTAAGGAAGCCAACCTGAAGTTAAGCCCGTCCAAGTGTAATCTGTTCCGCCGTGAGGTGAACTACCTTGGTCACATTATCTCTACAGAGGGTGTACGAACAGATCCAGATAAGGTATCCGCAGTCAAGAATTGGAGCCGCCCCGAAAATGTTCATCAGCTGCGAAGTTTCCTGGGGCTCTGCACGTACTACAGGAAG
Organism: Uloborus plumipes; assembly: GCA_038373865.1. Taxonomy (NCBI): domain Eukaryota; kingdom Metazoa; phylum Arthropoda; class Arachnida; order Araneae; family Uloboridae; genus Uloborus; species Uloborus plumipes. Next base: position 32,604 of record JAXGGA010001782.1, on the reverse strand, counting down.
TTTGTGAAGGGTTTTTCCAACATTGCACGACCTTTGCATAAGCTGACGGAAAGCAAACAAAAATTTGAATGGTCCAAAGAATGCGAGGATGCATTTCTACAGCTGAAGGAGGCTTTAACATCAACGCCTATTCTCTCTTATCCTCAGCCTGAAAAATCCTTCATACTTGACACTGATGCGAGCCACGAGAGCGTTGGAGCTGTTTTATCTCAAGAAATAGACGGTAACGAACATGTCATCGCCTACTGGAGCAAATGCTTATCCAAGTCGGAGCGAAATTATTGTGTCACGAGAAAGGAATTGCTCGCCATAGTTAAAGCTGTAGAACATTTCCATCATTACCTCTACGGCCGTAAATTCCTGCTCCGGACTGATCATGCCTCTTTAACTTGGCTGTTGAATTTCAAGAATCCAGAGGGCCAGGTAGCCAGGTGGATACAGCGGCTCCAGGAATATGACATCGAGATTAAGCACCGAAAAGGTTTGTCACACGGTAATGCTGACGCATTATCAAGAAGACCTTGTTCCGAGAACTGCCATTATTGCTCCCGAATTGAGAAACAGTACGGGACGACAATCCCTACTGCCTGTCAAGTTACTGCTACTTCATCATCTTCAGATCCTGATCCATGGAGTGACGACCAAGTTAGAAAAGATCAGCTTGAAGACCCAGACCTAAAGCCTATCATAGAGTTAATGGAAAAAGACAGTCGGCGACCTAGTTGGCAAGACATTTCTATCCACAGTCCTGCAACGAAAAGATACTGGGCTCTATGGAACTCTCTCCAGCTGCGAAATGGCGTCCTGTATCGGAAATGGGAATCTGACGATGGTAAAGCATTCAAATGGCAGTTACTCCTTCCCAGATCAAGAATTCCAGACGTTCTAAAGGAGTTGCACAGTAGTCCGACTGGAGGACATTTTGGTGTGTTGAAAACCCTCTGCAAGGTTCGAGAACGCTTCTTCTGGAGCAAGGCGAAGGATGACGTAGAGAAGTGGTGTCATTCTTGTGACGCCTGTGCTGCCCGTAAAGGACCGAAGAGAAGAAGCCGCGGGAAGCTACATCTTTACAATGTAGGAGCTCCTTTCGAACGAATCGGGATCGACATCCTTGGTCCTCTACCGAAAACTACTGATGGGAACAAATACATCCTCGTTTCCATTGACTATTTCACCAAATGGCCCGAAGCATATTCCATTCCAGATCAAGAAGCTACCACTGTAGCAGAGACTCTAGTCCAGCATTGGATCTCGAGATATGGGACACCTTTGCAGATCCATTCCGATCAGGGAAGAAACTTCATCTCTGCTGTGTTTAAGGGCCTATGTGATATCCTCAAAATTGAGAAAACTCGAACGACACCACTACACCCACAATCGGACGGCATGGTGGAGAGATTCAACAGGACAATCCTTAATAATCTCTCGCTTATGGTCTCCAAAAATCAACAGGATTGGGACAAGAAACTTCCTCTGTTCCTGCTGGCCTACCGCAGTGCTGTCCACGAGACCACCGGATATTCCCCATCACAGATGCTCTTCGGCCGAGAGCTTCGGCTACCTTGTGATCTCGTCTTCGGTCTCCCTCCAGATGCGCCTTCATCGCCTGAGGAATACGTCCAGGATCTCCAGGCCCGGTTGGAAGACGTTCATCACTTCGCACGGGAGCGAATCAACATCGCGACGGAGAAGATGAAGACCCGATACGACACAAGGTCCACTGGTCATGACTTTCAAGAAGGTGACAAGGTGTGGCTATGGAATCCCATCCGACGTAAAGGTCTGTCACCCAAATTGCAGTCGCATTGGGATGGACCCTACACAGTCCTTCACCGGCTGAACGACGTCGTAGTGAGGATTCAGAAGTCATCACATTCAAAACCTAGGGTTGTACATTATGATCGGCTAGCCCCATACTATGGCCATAGTTCGTAAAGTAAATCTAAAGCTACCATGGTAATGTGTTTGTAAATTTTGTAAATAACTTTTGCCTTTAATTGTTTGTAATATTACTCTATCAATGTTATTATTTCGTTCATGTTCTCATTGTTATTGTTTATCATGTTTATGATTGGTCATCATGTAATGTGTGCATCTGTAAGTCTTCCCTTGCTTCCTTTCTGGGGATTGTACTGCCCGGGACGTGCAGTCCTTGGGAAGGGGGCAATGTTACAAATCTTGTAAATAGTTGTTGTTTTTCCTGCCTTGCATCATTTTCATTAGTTTTGGTTTTATCTGACGTCATGTTGCAAAAGTATCTGAAGATATCACCTTTATCACTAGTATACCGGCCCTGTAACACTTTGTAGTTTTTACACTTGCCCTAACTTTAATAAGCGTGAAGACATTTTCGCGTGGTTTTTTTTTCTTATCGCTAGAATTTGTGAATGGATTACGTAATGTTAGGAATGAAACAAAATATTCCAGGTTTTTCTCGAATATTGTGGACATTTCTTTCCGTGTATAAATAGCTGGCCTTGAACACAAGTCAGTCAGTTTTTCTCAGATTGGATTATTGAGAGGCTCGTTTTTATTCGCTTTGGGCGAATGTTGTTTTTGCTTTTGTAATTGCTTAATTACTGTTCACGTTAGATACGTGGTGCTGAGTTACTGTTGAGAGTACAGTGTACTGTGTGCTGCCTAATTGCTGGATGTTTAGCAATTGTTTCCTGCTCTTATTGTAAATAGTGTACATACTTGTAAATAAATTTATAGTTACTTCCTCAAGATTTTAATGCTCATTTAAAGAAAGTTGAAGGTGCTACGGACTCGTTACAATATAAAAACTCCTAGAATGAAAAAGTACGATTCTCCCGCGAATATCATAGTCTTACAGACTTCATTTTTGCCACCCCCCTCCCTTCCCAGAATCATTAAGGATTGTCTTTTTTAGGAAATAAACGTCAAAAATTTTCAGAGGTAGGCCTCCAAACCCCTCATTATGATGGAAATTCGTCTGAAATTGCGTCCTTGGAATTTAAATTTCGAAAAAATTTCTTGGAAGAATTTCTGTATCCTATCATTTTTTTTCACATTATTAAAAATGGCCGGCAATCGTGTTTTACTGACTGAGAAGGAGCTCGAACATCCTCTCCTCGAACATCACCAAGATAGTCTAGAATGGAGTTTTTAGAGGTACAATTTCTGAAAATTTCCGGGGGCGAACCTCCGGACACCCTTCTATTTTTCTGCAGCAATATTTCTTAAGACTACAGCACAATTCTAGTGTCAGAGGTTATTACTCTTTAAAAAACCATCCGGTTTTTCGAATTTCGGAAGTACGCATTTTCAAGTGCTTACTATATATATATATATATATATATATATATATATATATATATATATATATATATATATATATATATATATATATATATATATATATATATATATATATATACACACACACATACATACGCACAAAGTGTGGGAAAAATGGGTTGCTAACCCCCCCCCCAGCCACCGTTTTCATAACCTTGTGACGACTTTGAATATAACCCCCCCCCCCTAAAACCAACGAGTAGTTACGCCACTGCTTGGGCTCCTGGACAGAACTGAAACGGTAAATAAGGGTCTGCTGCAATACTATGAATCGGAGAGGTGTATTAATAATTCATTAATAAATTCATCACTTGCGCAGCACGAATTTGTTTTGTTAACGCTCCGCCATTTACAGGTCGGACGTAGTAATTGCTTCCTCCAGGTTTGGATGCAACTTTTATCTGCTTTTTCCTGTGAGAATTGCTTAACGCTTCGCTGCGCAGAGCAACGATACTCCATGAAACACCATTTTCGACGCAACAAATAACAATTTTCACGTACGGTGGTAACCTTTCCAATGATTCTAATCGCGCCTGTAGTAGGGCGTCTTGTCAGCCTAGGCGAAAACTAAGGGGCTCGGCTCGAATTCGGGGTGAGTTTTTATAAGTTTTATAGGGTGAGGGTGAGGGGTGCCCGGAAATCAAACGGACAAGAGCCCGCCTTGGCCCTCGGCAGCCCTCTCCTGTCCTGTAACACAGTAGCCTTACTAAGCACCCAGTAGCCGAATTTATTTAATAAGTCTTTAATGCCGATTAGCAATTAAAAGCTACAGCAAGATGAACTGACGAAGGTTAACTCGGCACAGAGGAATGCTTAAAAAGAAAATGCTAATACAAGTACATATACCTGTGGATTTTAGCTCTAAAAATTCGGTAAAAATCTTATGTGAAATGTAGGCTTTTTGTTTTAAATTTCAGGTGTTTTTTTTTTTTTCATCCAACCGGGAAATAGTCTGTAGATTTTGCATTGATGGTTCTAAAAACTCATTTTAAAACTATCTTAGAGAAGGATAAGAAATCCGGAAGCTCTCTTCGGAAAAACATTTTTAAGTTTCTTTTTTGTGACATCAAACAAGAAAGAGAAGAGGGGAGCTTTTTTTTTTTTTTTTGGAAATTTTTTATAGTTGAAATCCAAAAACCGTAATTTTATATTTTATGCTACGTTTGATTAAGTTAGAAGAGAACGTACTGTCAGGGTCTTCTTTCTAGAAAGATGTAGAAAATTTAATAGTTAAAAATGCAATTTTAGTTTTAGGATACATTAGGAAGGAGCGTGGGGACGAGGGGGAGGTATGCACTTTTACGAACGAAAGGACTAAAGATGCAATTTTATTCACTTTTTGATCTCGTGAGGGAACAAAAGGGGTCTTGACCCGATTTGGTGCTCGGAACCATACTTAAAATTTACTGCTACTTGCAGCGGCCTCCTCAGTGGCGTACTCAGGGGGTGGGCTGATAGGGCTGCAGCCCCCTCCGAAATTTTCCAGACAAATATTAAAAATTTATACTAAAATCGTTTATTTATTTTTATTTAGTTATTTTTCTTTTCTTGCTGAAATTAAGACATGAGAATTTCTTTTGAAAAAATAATTAAGTATGGGGTAAAATTAAAAGAAACTGGAAAAAAGTAAATTCCCTCTTCTTTTCTTTTTCTCTCTCTATTTCACGTGTATGGTTACCTTATAATTCAACTTTGTAGGCATTTACTCCAAATATGTCTCAGAAACACCGATTGATGCTTGTTCATTAATCTAATTCTGTTAAATAAACTTCAAAAAACGTGTAATTGAAACCCGATATTAGGAATATAAAAAAAATAAATCGCAAAATTAATGTTTTAAAAGTTCAAATTTGCAAAAAATCCCAAATTTCAATTTTATCATATGCTATTTTCATCAAAACGCTTTACTTTTCAACAATAATTATAATGATTAAAAAAATAGTTTTAATGATGCATTTTTGCCATCTTAAATTAGCATTTATATCAGAAATTCGATTTTTTTTCCAGCTATATTTTATGAGGTTCCCCGCCCCCTCTTCTCAAAGAGTGTCGGCTCAGCCCCCCCCCTCCCGAAATGATTTGTCTGCGTACGCCACTGGGCCTCCTACTCCCTAGATCCGGCACTGTCTTATTAAATGTCTGATAATTTCTAGCCCTTGTTGTCTTGTGCCAGCTAGACTGACAATTTGGAGTGCGCTGCATCACTTTTAAAACTGTTCGACTTCCACAGTACACACATTCCAGAGTAACCCTTTCATAGGGTAGGCAACCATTTTCAGCACAGCAACACATTCACCCATAGAAAGGACAAGGACAGGAGACAGAAAGCACATCCAATGCCGAGCCGGGATTTGAACCCTGGACCCCCCATTCGTGGTCAGATTTCTCTGGCCACAAGACAGGGTGGCCGGTGAAAGTGAAAAAGGGAAATAATGGACGAAGAAATGTGTCACTTCGATAATTTGCAGTTTTCTTATTTTGACAAATTTAATTGACTAGGTTTTCCTTGTTTGCTGAAAACTGGTTGTTTTTTTGCTGGTTTCCGCTGATGATTGGTAGGTAGAATAAAATGGTTTTTAATACGCTTTTATTAGTTCCTCTTGTTTGTATGTAACTCTGAATAAACAATAAAATTCACGCTCTTTGCAAATATAAAAGTAATATATTTTTTACTATTATATAATTATTTTTTTTCCATCGTGAAAAACTTCATTCAGTTCTCTTGCGGTTATGAAATGGTCGAGGTCGCAGTGCGGATGGAGCCGCGTTGGACCGGTCACGTGTTTCCTTTCGTTGACACGTGGTAGAGTTGACCCATTAGAAGTGGGCAAAATAAACGTGATTACGTTTTATTTTCGTCTGGGTTAATCATGAATATGCTTCATGTCTAAAGAGTTTTTTTTTTTTTTTGACAAACAGTTGAAGATTTGTTAGGAAGCGATTTTAGTACATGCTATATGTTCCGCTAATGTAATTATTGTAGGATAAAGCTAAACCTTAGTTTCCACCAGTAGTGTGCATAAATTTTGATGTGCCTCCCCGCAACATTTGTAACTGCGCCCCCCCCCCCCCCGAAGAAAATCATATTTTACTTCAAAAAATATTTTTTCGAAATAAAAAAGGCTGAACAAAGATAGCCAAAAGCTGCGTTTTTGGGGCGTATATTTCTGCAAAATTGCCCAAGCCCTCGTATTTATGTTCAAAATGGCCCTTATGAAACCCTCTTTCAGGAAATGCACGCTCTAAAAACGGAAGCTTGATCCGCTGTTGAAAAAACCCCCTTTTAATCTTAATGGCACAGTCTGCGTCATGTCCCCCCCTCCCTTCATCATGGTGGGCATCCCTTAATCTGTTTCATACAACGATGACCACTTTGCATAATTAAATTTCCAAATCAACGTCTGCTGCTCTTTTCCCCTTCTCAGGTACTTTTTGTTTCTTTACATAATCGTTTCCCCCATGCACGTGTCTTGAATTTTTAGTTTTCAAAAATTTGAATAATGAAGAAAAAACGTTTTTCGAGCTTGTAGGAAAAAAAAGGAAAATGGATCCATTTAAATTTCGACGGTGTTGGAATTAGAACCGCCCAATTCCACCCCCGCCCCCATCTTCTTCACGCGATCCTATCTTCCCTGCTAGTGAGAGTACGCCATTAATCATCCCGTCATAATTTGGAAGCCAAACATCTTTTCGCCAAAGTGATGATGTTGCCAACATGGGAAACCCTTGTTGACGGAAAAGTGATAATTATAGTTTGATTCGTCTGTTTATGGAGATGAAAGAAAGGAAAATTTTCGTATTCATTGGGTGTGGACCCCGTTCATTTATTAAATTGGTACATGTTTTACAAGACGTTTTTGTCTCCTCAAAATAACTTTTATTTTCTTTCATTGGAGGAGAAAAGAGAAGGCAAACATATGTTAAGTTTTTTAAGAACAGTGTTATCACATCAAAAAATGAAGAATAAATATGATTTAAAAATACAAGAAGAATCAACGCCCCGTGTAAAAGTTACAATTTTTTTTTTTTTTTTTCAAATACTAACACATGTTTCAGAATTGAGACGTTGCGCGGGAAACCCCCCCCCCCCCATTTTAATACAGAACATTTTAATCATAATGGAAAAAAGTTTTTTCTTGTTTTTAGAGTTTTTTTTCTTAAGAGGTGTGCATTAAGCAAGTCATGTTACACTCTTCTTTCAGAGCTTTTCATCTGAAAATATAAATTTTGTTTAACCCGCTAGTTTTTTTTTTTTTTTTATCATCTCTAACATTTGATAAATTTTATTATTGATTACATTTTTGATAAAAAATGAATTTCCTTGTTTCGTACTTGTTCTTCTAAGAATCAACTTTGTCTCTTTTTTGCTTTCTTTTTCAACTTATAGCCGAATTTCGCGCAGATACATAAATCAATTTAGGTGGGGTGATAAAAATAATAATGATAATAAATAGTATGTAAACTTTTATCTAGGTTAGTTGAAATCTAGTGTTCGGAGAAGAAATATGACGAAAGAGAAAAAAGTCTCAGCATGTAAATACTACGTGATGCTTTCATTAATAGCAGTTTGGGATCCTGTCGCAGCGCATTTTTTTGAGACCCCTTTCTTTGTCTCAGAACTTAGCAAAACAATTATCTTGTGCATTTTATGTGAAATTTAACGAACGAATTGCTATATTATGCATTCTTGAGTTCAAAATTTTAGAGTTTTATATATTCTTTTGCACTGATCTCCTACTGCAATATTAGTTTTGCATTTATTTCTAATATTTTGTATTTACATTTTATTCAAATATGCTTTGTGTGTGCATTCTTTGGAAAAAAAAGTTAAAATTTTTTACCGCTTTCGTCATGAAGAAATAAATCAAAAAGTAACTAATTGCAATGATAAAGTTTTAATATTTTAATTTTCTGTGTGTGTGTGTGTAGGAGGAGGAGGTGGGGGGATAATGAGTTTCAAAAAAAAAAAAGTCTTTACATTTCATCGATTACATGCTGTGTAACAAAGACAGGTTGTTTTTCCTGCAATGACGCTGCTCAAGAAGATATCTTTTACAGAATTTGTTCAATTTTCTTTTGCCATTTGAGGGGGGGGGGATGTCTGAGCCCCCCTTATTAATTCCGCTACTAGCCTCTATGATCGTGAGGTCCCCTCTTAATTGCGACATAGTTCATTCGCCACATTGAGACATGGCGTTTCGCAACAAAAAATGAATCATTGTACAAAAAGGACTTCGAAGGAAAAGAGTTATCAATATCTTGCTAAATATATGCCCTCGAACCAGTAGAACTCACTTCTTACATTGGCCCAACAAAGTCTGTCTGCTGGAAATGGTGCTCAATATCTCTTCCTGGAAGCAACTGAAATTTATTTTAGGAATCGCCACGGATGTATTTTCATAACAACAACAAGCTTTGATTCTGCAAGCTGTGTGTCGACAGACTGCTATAATGCGGAGTGTTTACAGTCTATAAAGGACGGAACCGAACTGTCTGTGTGTGTCTTAATTTATCCCTCCTCTGATGGCGTGTTAATGAGTGAGAACTCGGCGATTACAAGGTCGTACTTGGAATTTTAATCAGAAGAGCTGCATAAATAACATGTTTTTCGGTGTAGTCCTGCGTTACGCAACGTTTTTTGAACCAGCAGATCGGTAAAAGCTTCAGGAAAATTTTTCTGATTTATACAGTCTCGTCATTTCAAGTTTTTTCCACGGCAGGGGAAAGGAGGGGGGGGGCAAAGGCGGATCCAGAAATGTTCCAAGGGACGGGCGATTGATTTTTTTCTTACTTGCCCATTTTTTTCGTCATGCATACTTGTTAACACATGGTGATTACAAATGTTTGGTCTTCCATTTCGAAAAAATTCCAAATCAGAGTCCCGAATCCCCGCACCTTTTTCCTTAATATACCAAAAATCAACTGAAATTGCCTTTTTTAATCTTCAAAAATCTAAAAACTGCTGGAGAAGAGTCCCTCAAGGGAGGGGCGATCGCCCCCATCTCCCCTCTCTTGTATCCGCCCTTGGGGGGGGGGGGGCAAAGGTGCAAATACAATGCAATTTCATCGGAATGATCGGAAAGCAACAAAAACCACGCACACTTTTGTGTAAATAAATTGATTTCTCAAAGTCGTGGGGGGGGGGGGGCAATTGACTCCCCTCAAGAACGGGCCTGGATTTGTAGCAGAATGCCTGAGTTTCTCCCCCCCCCTTTGGCTCTCATGTAATGCACACACACAGACACACCTTTTTTAAATTCGGCATTTGACACACAAAAACACAATTCGGCAAAAACACAAATTGAATTCAAGATGTCGCAGTTTAAATTCATTTATTATTATTATTATTATTTTAATGCTATTATTAATATGGTTATTTTAATATTGCTATTATTATTTTAATGCTATTATTAATGTTATTATTTTAATGCTATTATTAATATTATTATTAATATTATTATTTTAATATTGCTATTATTTTTTTATTATTATTATCATTTTAATACTATTATTATTTTAATGTTACTATTATTATTGTTTTAACATTATTGTTATTATTATTATTATTATTTTAATCCAAAAAGTTGCGCGTTCAATTTTGAAGAGAAAAATGGTCACATTCAGCATTGAGCAGTGGTCGGAAGTAGCCTGCTACAAGTAGCGAAACTACTGTAGTAACTACATTTTTTAGTAGTTTGTAGTGTAGCGCACTACTTTTTTTAAAAAAAAGTAGAGTAGTGAATAGCGCGATACAAAAAAATAGTAGTTCGTAGCGATTTCTGGAAACTACTTTTAAATTAAAAAAATAAATAAATGAATGAAAAAAATCGAGAGAACGAAGGAAAAAAACAAGGTTTAATTGACTCTGACTAGTGCATATCTTGCACGAGTACAGCAGCGGACGCAATGAGGAATAAGAACCACAAAAAATATCAGCTGATTTTAGATGCATCATTTCGGACGAAATGCATTCGATCTGTTTGATGTCATTGGTTTATTTGGCATCATAATTTTCCTTCAAATAATTTTCATGTTCCTAAATATTCCCTGGCAACACATTAAAAAAAAAAAATCAAGGGTGATTATTTTCAATCTTTCAACTTTTAAATCCTTTCTTGTGGCGAATATTCGTAAAAATTGTAAAACAATTTAAAAAGGACCAACTTTAGCCAAAAAAAAAAAAGGAACAAAAAGGAAAAGAACAAATAAATAATAAAATAATTTCCACTTCTATTCCATTTTCAAATGAGTTAATTTATTAAAAACCACTTTTCGAATTTTTTCGGTCAACCGTCAAACAGTGTATGCTTTTTTTGTTCTTTTTTTTTCTGAAAAGTAGCGAAGTAGCGACTACAATTCAAAAGTAGTTTGTAGTCGCTACATTTAAAAAAAAAAGTAGTTGTAGTTCGCTACAAAAGAAATGTAGTTTTTCCAACCACTGGCATTGAGTACCTCGGTTTATAGGTTTCATACTTTTTTTGACATTTTACAATTTTGATGGTCTTACGAATTCTGTAAAAGATATTTCTCTGCCTGGGCAGTGTCATTGCAAGAAAAACAACCTGTCCTCGTTACACTGTATGTGATCGATGAACAAAAAAGACTTTTTTTCTTCAAAACCTAAAATCATTGCTTAAAATTGATTCAAAAAAAAAAAAAAAAAAAAATTTGTTGGCTTGGTAACTATTCTGGTGGCAGGTGAAAATACCATTTCATTTTACAAATTATAGTATTTTTGGTTACCAACTTCGAAGGTAGGTCAAGGGAAGTCAGCGTGACCTCTCAAAATATCTTGTAATGTGTGAGCTTTTTTTGATTTATTTTTCATGAAGGGTTAAATAAAGGGCAAATAATTTTTGTCTTGCTTTTTTTTTTTGGTCGTTTGTATTTCCTTCTTGTCTATGATTTGTTGTTGCTCGTTTTTATACGCAAATAAACCTCGCTTCGTTGCATTCTGTCATTTTATAATTAACGAAATTTTTGTTTTATTTTTCTCTCTCATACTTCGATTGAGTTGGGTTACGTAATGCTTTGTGAGTAAATAAAACGTCCCGCCGAAAGTTATGATCCGAGCCACAATGGCGCTGAACTGTAAATCGTCTACTTGCAGAGAAATCCTCTTGTCTCGCGCTTCTATTATTATTATTATTTTTTTTTTTTCAAATCTCCGTCTTCGCATTGTATGTGTGTCACACATGAGCGATTCCACCACCGCATGCAAGTAAGTGCGGGTTGTCTTTCAGGCAGGAGTTGTGTGACGTCAGCTTGATTTCGTTTTCGTTGGAGCGGGGAATCTCCTTCCACAAGAATTCGATTCTTTTCTTGGCCGTCGTCTGCTTTTCCTGGTTTGGCGCCTGACGCGGATATCACGTGATTCGAACAACATTTTGGAGAAGCCGTTCTGAGATGCGATGGATGTTGTTCAGTTTTCATTTCCCTTTTCTTTTTGTTATCTTTTTAGTATTTGCAGATTAGAAGGGTTTTTGCCACAACTGCTACTCCTCCGTGGCTAAGGTTTATTTAGCGCATGCGCAGTTTGAATATCTCCGACTTGGCCTTTCTTGGCAGAAAGCTGTGTATTTTGCCTTGTACACAGCCAATTTTCCATTGGCCAATGAAAGCGCGGAAAAAAGGGTTGGAAAGTCCCCTTTAGTAGCAATGTTTCGGAATTTAAGTCCCGAAAACACAATTTTACGTAGGACATCTTTGATGACGTTACAGGGGAGAGGATGGGATTCGGAACTTTCTTCCAGCAATTTTTCGGAATTGAAGCTTCCGAAAAGACAATTTTAGACGATCTTCTGTTTGGTGATAGAAATTGAAGTCATAAAAACGAGATTGCAGACCATATCAAGAAATTTTAGAGGAAAAGAAGGGGATTGAGTTACTCCTGTGGTAATTTGTCGTAACTGAAGTTCCATAGACACAATTTTAGACAACCTTCGATGTTGTTAGAGGAATTGGGTATCGAAAAAATTTATTGACTTTTTTGCAAATTGAAATTCTAAAATGGCAATTTTGGATTGGAACACCTTTGATGACGAAAGGTTCGAAGACCTGCTACCTTGACTAAATCTCTATATTTTATGTTTCAAATCAAGTTCCATGAGACCCCCCCCCTCCAAATTTGTATAAATTTGCTATGTAGGAATAAAACTCAACAGCCCTTCCTTGACAAATTTCCGTTCTTGTAATTTCGTGTTAATGTTCATGGACATACTTTGTATTTCATACTTACTAATTCTGTACAACAGCGCTCCTCAGCCGTTTCTGGTTACCTGGTCGGTAAATTTTTTGATTGTTCCTTCTTTTTTAAACCTAAAAAAGAAACTTTACCAAGTAATGTAATACTCCTGAATAAGTCGATGTTTACTTTCATTTATTTTTCCCAATCTTTGAACCTAACGGCAAGCAATTACTTATTATTTGTTCGTAAACAATTGAATAACCCTCCTCTAAAAAATGTCAAGGAGCTAAGAGTGTTTATCGGCCCTCCCTACATTTCATGGATTGAAAATAAAAAATCTGACTCAGAAATTTATTTGAACGTAATTTCACGCTTTGTATTTTGAATAAAAGTTTATCGTAGGAAATGAAAAATAAATAAATAAATAAAATAACTAAATGAAAAATTTGAAAAGGAATGTCGTAAATTGGCATTTGAATGTTTTTAATGCTTATGAAAATAAAATGAAAAACTGTAAAAATTAGTCAAGGAGTATTTTCCGCCTTGAGAATAAAACTTAAAGCAATATCTCTGTTTAGGAGCATTTTTCCTCCCTGAAAAAAAAGGAGCAATACTGTCTGTTTTCACACATTGGAAAATAAATAAATAAATAAAATCTCTCTCATGGAGTATTTTTACCCCTTGAAAAAAAAAAGCAATATCTTTGGCAAGGAGTATTTTAACGCCTTGCAAGAAAAAAAAAAAAAAAAGCAATGTGTCTAGCAAGGCGTATTTGCGAAAAAAGCAATATCTCGGTCAGATTGTATTTTCATACCTGGGGGGGGGGGGGGCATCAATACTTCTGTTAAGGAGTATTTTCTCGCATTGAAAAATGATTAGCCACATCTCTGTCAAGAAGTGTCTTCACGCCTTTAGGGGGAACCTATTGCTATATCTCTCGTAGAACTTATAAATAAAAAAATATCTCTTGTAATTCTCAAAAGTATATCCCGTCAATGTGAACGAATCACGAAAGTCATAGGAATGTCGTTGTGGTGCCATCCGTTCGAGAGAGAGAGAGAGAGAGAGAGAGAGGACTTCCCCCCGTCTTGGCATTTCCCTCGAAATTGATAAACGAGCTGCCGGCCTGCCCAAGACAAGTCGTCTCGGCTCTTGGTTTTGCTTCGCTCTCTCTGTTCCCGAGGTGCCCCCCTCATCCCCCAAAGCAGAATACTTAGTGATGTTCTGCAACGCAAAATTATTTGCCTAAAATTGTTCTGCAAGATATATTTATGCATTACATATCTACCGTCAAAATGTTACTAAAAGTGTTTTCTCATTTTTTCATATATATATATATATATATATATATATATATATATATGTCATTCCAGCGAAAATGGTACAAATCATGTCTGAATTTCTTTACTTATATTAAGATTATCAATTTAAATAATTTCCACCAACTAATCATATTTTTTTTATTGAGTTTCAATTTATTTGTGTTCAAATTTTCACTCGAACCTTTTGGAACCGGGGATTTTTTCAAGGTTTCATACGTCTGGTACGGCAGTTTATACCTTCTCTTTTCAATGGAAAATAAATCTGTGGTTCAACTGTCGTACTACCTGGTCGGAAGAAAAATTTCTATATTGTTACAAATCTTGTAAATAGTTGTTGTTTTTCCTGCCTTGCACCATTGTCACTAGTTTTGGTTTTATATGGCGACATGTTGCAAAAGTATCTGAAGATATCACTTTTACCATTTGTGTACCGAACCTGTAACATTTTGTAGTTTTTGCACTTCCCCTAACTTTAATAAGCATGAAGACATTTTCGATCTAAGTTGTAATATTGTGGGTTTTTCTTTCTGATAGGCTCGTTTTATTCGCTTGGGCGAATGTTTGTTTTGCTTTTGTAATTTCTTAATTACTGTTCACGTTAGATACGTGGTGCTGAGTTACTGTTGAGAGTACAGTGTACTGTTTGCTACCTAATTGCTGGATGTTTAGCAATTGTTTCCTGCTTCTATTTTAAATAAGTGTACATACTTGTAAATAAATTTATAGCTACTTCCTCAAGATTGGAATGATTATTTAAGAAAGTTGAAGGTGCTACGGACTCGTTACAATATGAACAGTCCGGATCCAAAAGATTAATTTGTTCTGTAAAATTCGTCACAGCAGTTCTGCAGTCAAAACGTAATGAGAACTTCAAGCGAACACCCCCCTCCTCCCGCCATTTATTGATGAGTAACGATTTATTGTTTTAAAGAAAATTTGAAAAGCCAATTTGTTCTGGAAGTTTCGTTGCTGACGTTCTGTGACCAAAATGTAAAAGCCCGTGGAACTTAAAACGAAGCCTGCGCCCCTCGATTCTCTCAACAGGAAGAGTTAATAGTTTTAAACATCATTTGAATAACTGATATGCACTGCAAGTTTCTTCTCTGAAGTTCTGTGGCCAAAATGTGAAAGACCGCGAAACTTCAGGCGAGTACCCCCCCCCCTCCTCCCTCACTCGATTCTCTCACGAGGAAAAAAATGTTTTGAACATTGTCGAATATCTAATTTGTACCGCATGTTTCGTCACTGAAGTCCTGCGGATAAAATATGTAGGCCCGCAGAATTTCAAACGAAGCCCGTTTTCCCGCGATTCTATAACACGGAAGAATTAATTGTTTGAAACAAAATTTGAATAACTATAGTTTGTACTGCAAGTTTCGTCACTGAAGTTCTGCGGATAAAATGTGTAGGGCCTCCCGCAGAACTTCAAACGAATCCCGCTCCCCGCGACTCTTTAACGCGGTAGAATTAATTGTTTAAAACATAATTTGAAAAACTATTTGTACTACAAGCTTCGTCACTGAAATTCGGCGGCCAAAATGTGAAAACCCGAAGAATTCCAAGCGAAGCTTGCGTCCCCGCGATCCCCTCATGAGGAAACATGGTTTTAAACGTAACTGAATATCTAATATATGCTACGAAGTGTCGTCACTGAAGTTCTGCGGATAAAATGTGAAGACCTGCAAAACTTCAATTGAAAACCTGCACCCCTGCTATTCTCTTGCGAAAAAAATTCAAACATAATTTGAAGAACTGATTTACGTACCTCTACCGCTAGCTTCGTCACTTAAGATCTGCGGCCAAAATGTGAAAGCTCGCAGAATTTCAGACTAAGTTTGCGTCCCCGCGATTCTCATGCGGAAAAAAATAATTGTTGGAAATATTATTTGAATAATGAATGTGTACTGCAAGTTTCGTAGCTGAAGTTCTGCGGTCCAAATAAGAAGGACTGCAGAACTTCAAACGGATCCTGCGCAAAGTGTCATCACTGAAGTTCTGTGGAAAAAACAGGAAGGTCCTCAGAAGCTCAAGGCAAGTCGTCCGCACGTCTGCTGTGGTCTATATGGCAATTTTCACGGCACGGCTATTGCCTGCTGCTGTGTGAGGCATGGGCTACGAACGAAGCTTTTTTTTTTTTTTTTTTTTTTTTTAACTTTCGAACGATAACTTTTTTTTTTTTTTTTTTTTGCGTACGAGCTTTCGAACTATAACGTTTTTTTTTTTTTTTTGGTTGCTCAATTTTGAACAGAATTGTTCTGCAGCCCCGATGTCTGTTCTGCGACGTACGTCGCCGATTTAGCAGTATTCTGCTTTTGGGCCCTCATCTATCATCCCAAATGCAATTGCTTGCGTTTCTCCGGGACACCAGAGATCGGGAACTGCTGACTTAATTCACTCAGAATCTGGTTTGCTGCTGCCCCGTGGAATGAAGCTGAAGACAATGCGCGGATTTTGTTTTCGAAGGGATGCCGACCAGTGAATACCCCCCAACCCCTAAAGTGAGTGAGCAGCTCTTATTTGGGGTGCCCCACGATGGGAGATCCTGAGGGGGGGGTCTCCAAAAATTTTCCCATTCGGTACAGAGCCGAATTTTAGCCCCCTAGAAAGATTTGAAATTTGCCACCCCCCCCTCCTAAAAGAAGAAGCAAAATTTCCTTTGAAAAAACGCAACTTAAGTCGAAAAGTTTTTTGCCTCTTTTGATCTTCCCAAATTCCCTCCCCCCTTCCCTTTACATTTATTGTTTGACACTAATCTATTACCATTCAATTTTCAAAAGATATGTGAAGGTAAACAGCATTAAATAACAAGGCAAGGATGTCGTATGGAAATTGGGGGAAAAAAAAAAAGTATCTTGCTTTTAAGAATAATAACTTTAAAAATGTGTAGTTGAAGCGAAATTTGCCGCTCTAGGCTTCTGCCTATTGGGAAATTTTAATTGATAATTCTTTTCTGTTAACTTGTAATTTGGAGACAGTTTTGCAACATTGCAATTTATTAAAATTTTCTTTTAATGATGCTATTGGCCAGGGTGTCAATGATTTAAATCAATTGATTTAAATCAGTGATTTAAATCGCGATTTAAATCAATTGATTTTTTTAAAAAAAATCATTGATTTAAATCACTTTTTATTTTAATCCTTAAAAAATTCTCTTGGACAATCCCAATTTCATTATTTTCACCATTTTCTTTTAGAGCTTTGATTTCCATCTAATAAATGGAAAAGTAATGCTACTCATCCCCCTCCACAGATGCTGGAAGGTTGCAGTCCAAATAATATGTATGCACAAATAGTGCTATTTGTTGTCTAATATGTGAAATAAAGAAAATACATGCAGGTGCAGGGCAGGTGTTGCAAAGAGTGAATTGAGGGGGGAGGGACATGATAGAATGTGTGATATACTTTCAGTGAAAAGAAAAAACAAATACAACCAAACAGAAGATGAATTTTCTATGCCTTGCATTAGCAACTGGGGGGGGGGGGGGGCAGTCTTAATTTTTTTTTTAAATCAAAAAAATCCGATTTAAATAAAAAAAATCCGATTTTTTTGATTAAAAAAAAATCATTGATTTTTTTACACCCTGCTATTGGCTCTCCTCATGAGCAGTGGCGGATTTATCGTCATTTTAAGCAGTCGGTCTCATAGACCCGTTCGTTCATTAACAGCTCATCCCTAGTTTACATAGATAATAATTTTGAATTATGATAGAAAAAACTTTCCAAAAAGTCTGCTATACATTCTCTTTATTTTGATTTTTCAGTCATAAATTATGCTTCAAATGAACGCACTCCTGTTCAGTGTTTCTTTCAGACATTTTGCTCCGGGGTGGGGGGGGCACTTTGAGAATCCGGAAGGGCAAAAAGATAGGCGCGAATCCAGCGGGTCACGGGGCAAAAATAGCCTTAAACTGCCTTTCGGGGACTTTTTTTCGATAAATTTGTCCCCTCCCACTACTAAATTTGAGATCTAAAATTGTAGTTTTGCCCTCCTCCCCCCTTTCTTATAATGACATCCTCCAAAAACAAAAGCCAGCTGGATTTCGATAAATTTGGCCAACCCTCCCCCTATTTGAACCCTAAAATTTCACTTTGACTTCCTTTTCCAGCAGTGACCTCCCCCAAAGCTAGATCCGCAGTTACCAAGGACGTATTAAAGGGAGTGGATGTTGACAACCTCTGTCCCCTCCAAAATAACTTTAAAATTTCTTATCGCAACAAAAACTTTAATATTTTGAAACATCAATTCGTAAATTTATCTTAATGATTGGCTTACCCTCTCCCTAAATAAAGTCCCATAGCCACCATTACCATGGGAGAGGCGTTAAATGTTTTAAAAACCTAGTTTTTCGCCTGGTAATTTTTTGAAACTGAAACACCAAAAACTCTTTTGTTCCAAAAACAAAATTTTGATAGATATTTAAAATCATTAAGGAGAATTTGGAGGCACTCCCCCAGAAAAATTCTTAACTTACAGCCTTAAATGCACAAATGCATAGGATTGTTGATGACGTTCAGTAAGGGATGAAGTTCAAGACACCACCTTCAAAATATTTCGATATTGGAGCTCTAAATGCGCAATTGTAGGTCATCTGCGATGACATTTAAGGTAAGGCCTCTATAAATAGAGGGAGGGTGTCACGGACTCTCCCCCAGATTTTTTTTTTTTTTGCAAACTGAAGGCCTAAAAACACAATTGTTGGTATGTGTGATGAAGTTACAGAAAGGGACAGGCTTTGAAACTCTCTTCAAGAAAATAAGTCCTAAACGTAAAATTGTAAGCTATGTTTGATGAGATAGGGGAGATAAATGTGGTATGTGAAACTCTTTTGGAACTTTTCCGAAATTGAAGTCCTGAAAGGAAAAATGTAAGCCATCTCTGATGTTAGTGTTCGATTTCCGAGCTCTACCCAGGAAAAGTTTTTGAAATTGAAACATTAAAACACAATTTTAGCGCATTTTGATGGCATCAGAGAAAGGGATGGGTTTAGGACTTTACCTTTTAAAATTTTTGAGATTGAAATCCTGGAATCGCAATAGTAGGTCATTTTTGGTCGATAAGGGAAAAGATAGGGTCCACGAACTTCCCTTCTTCCATAATTTTCCAAAATTGCATTATAAACCATCTTTGGGAAAATTAGAATTTTTAAATTTTTAAAAATATAAGTCCTAAAAACACATTTTTAGACTCTCTTTATAACATTATGAATATTAATGCAATTCAGGACTCTTTCTTGAAGTGTTCTGAAATTGAAATCCCCCCCCCCCCCCCCCCCACTTTCAAAACAAAAAGCGCAACTGTAGGCAATTTTTGATGTCAATGGAAAAAGGATAAGGTTCGCAAAGTCTTTCCCGTTATTTTTCCGAAACTGACGTCCTAAGATACAATTGCCCCCCCCCCCCCCTACACACAAATACGATATATGTTTTAAAGCTTTCATTTATTTTTACTTATTTAATATTTACTTGTTTGTTTATTGATTATTTTCACTTTTATTGATTTATTTCTTTTGTTATTATTTTGTGTGTGTGTGTTAGTGCAAACTGAGATTCCCTCCGGGGGGGCAGTTGACTTTCTCCGGGAGGGCAGTGCCCCCCCCCGGGGAGATGCCTGAAAGAAACACTACTCCTGTTTGAAACAGAAGATAAAATTAAGGAGACGATGACTCTTAACTAGGGGCGCTCCGATGGGAGGCCACGGAAGGTCACTGTGACCTTCAAAAAATTCCTTAGTGTGGTGGCTGTCTCCTCTGGGTACCTGTGGGAATTCTCAAAAATAGCCCTTCTCTTTAAATACTGAATTCCCTGACCCATAAGCAGTGAAATTCTCAGAAATGGTTAATGTGAAAGAATATCGGTAGCAAAAAGTCGACTAAAGTAACAAGTGGATGTCGGCTTACAGAGGTTTCTATAAATGTGGGTCAAGTGAGAAAGATTTGCACCTATTGAAATATTGGACTAACCATTGAAAAAATAAATGTCGACGCACCGAGGTAGTTGAGTTATCTGCGTGTCGAGTTACCGGAGTAGTTCTACAGTAACAATAAATTAACTCTCGCATCTTTATACAATTTATTTTGTGTTTGCCAGGGACTAATGCACCCATAGAAACGGTTTTTTTTGATTAATTTTAAGATCAGTAAAAAAGCACAGTTGTTAATCACAATTCTTAAAGTAATGTTGCTTTTCCAACTAAATTGTATGAAATTCTTGGCAGAATTTCATTCTTATTTAAAATCCACGGGGACTTTAGCAAATTTGTACATCAAACAATTACACCAATTCTTCTTGTTGAGCTTACGTCTCTGTTTTTATATGTTATCGATATGTTAAAAAATGGTGAGAGCTCAAAGATATTATGAAGCGCCCTTCAGGGCCCTATCCCGGTTAAACCACGAAGCTGTGGTAGGTACGGGGGACCCTGGAGGTGTGAAATGAGATATTATGAAAGGATGTTTGGCTGACCTGCGACCAGGCGGCCCCATAGCACCTACAGACTTGAAATTTGGTGCAAAATTAGTTCGAGTCCCGTGGATTTCTCCCTCGGATTTTCTTTTCGAATGAGTTTTTTTAAAATTAATTTTTAAACTTAAATTTCATACCAAATTGCGGAGTCCCCCAGTGAACTGTTTATAAAAAAACCCGGATTTAAAAAAAAAATAAACATGTGCATTGGTAGGTATAGTAAGGATCCCGTTTTGAGGAAAAAAGTAAATGGTCTCCTTATATATTCTGCAATATTTTAAATTATGGAAAATAGTCCCGCTTCTTCTTACGCAAGCGAAAGCAACGCGGAAATAAATGCGAGCGCCGTTGTTTTTTTTTTTTTTTTTTTCGTTTGTTTTGTTGGTATAAATTATGTTTGTTATAAAAATATTCATTTGTACAAGTGCGGCTGTCCTTTGATTTTTGTTGGGAAACACGCGATGGGAAGTTGATATCACAGCCTTTCACTGTTTGCAAAATTTTTAGGAGAGAGAGAGGGGGGCAGGATTCCAATGGGTTAGTTAAAGCCTAAAGTTGTCTGGTAATTGTATTTTCATCAGAAAAATCAAGAAAAATCATAAATTATGTCAAACACCTGCGAAGTTATGAAAATGAACGTGGGAAAACGTTTATCTTTTGCATCATAAAGCTCTATTGCAAGCAGATTATTATGTTATTTAGTTCACTTGTCTATACCATTCGCAGATTCAAAATCGGAGGGGCTTGATCGTTTTTAAGTGACCAAAGATAGGCTAAAGTTGCGAAAAATCCACCTTAGGCCCTCTGATTCTGCTTTTCTCAACATGTTTTCACGTGGACCGACAAGAGCTTTTGGAAAAATTTACGAACCGGTTATGTTTTTTGTTTTCTTTTCTTTCTTTCTTTTTTTCAACAAAATTTTTCCACTTGCGGATCGTTAAAAGCATGCATTTTTTGAGGAACCGATGAGTGCTTTTTCTCCTTCCTTACTTCATTTTTATTTATTTTGCAGAAAAACTTAAACAAAAACAAAAAATTTAGACTCGGGGACCGTTAAACATTTACGATATTTTTATGCAAATGACTGAGTTTTTTTTCCTATTTTACGGAACAGTAGTAATAAATGAAAAAATAAAATGCAGAATAAAACTAAACTTGGTGTTAAAGGAGTGTTCAAAAAATATTTAACTGTCAAGAATAAAATAAGTAATTATGTTAGGAGTTATGCACAAGAAGTAAACATTTTGCTGAAAAATCATAGAAAATAATTAAAATGAATTACAAAATTCATACAAAAGATGTTGTTATTGTGACGTCATCGTTTTTCATGGACAGCAGTTTGTCTATGTGCCCTGGCTCAATTTCTATGTTATTTTGTTTTTCCTGTACTTCCATTTATTCGGACGATCTGATTGCCCTATTAATCCAGATTTGATTGATGAGGTTTTACTACGGTAGTAAAAAGTTTTTGGGAAAAAAATAAAACCAGGGTGGGGGGGAGGAAAACAGCAGAATTTACCGTCAGTTTTCTGAATATTCATTGTTAAAAAAAATGACCTTTTCGTTTTCATTCGTGTTTTTTTTTTCTTTCTTGAGCGATAAAGAACCCAACAGAGAGAGAAATATAACTATTTTATGCAAAAGTACGGGTCTTGTCATTCTATTTAATATTTCATACTAAATCATCCCAAGCGCCTGGCTGTCGTTAATATGACTAATAATTATTTTCGCAATGAGAGCCGTTTCTGATCCTATTATTATTGTGTTGCCATGCCAACGTATTGGAGCATTGTCCGGATTATTTATGCCTATTCTGAACTGGTCAGCGACGAAGATTTGGAAATGTTTTGGAAGCTTTTTTTTGTTTGTTTGTTTTTCTCTCCTTTTTGAGGATAAAGGGAAGGATTTGGAAAAATGTAAAAGCATCTCTTTGTAGCAGCGAGAGCTCTGTGCTCTCGTATTTTTCCCGAGAGCTCTTCTGTTCATTTCTTGGAATATTCGGGGAAAATATGTTTGTATTTGTTCAAAGTGAAGTAAGGAAACTTTTCTGTTTTTGACACATTATTGGAAACTGAATATGAAGTAGAAAATAGACACTGCTTGAAAATGTTTCAGAATTGTTTTTGAGTTGGTTTCATGTTTAATGTGAATAAAGTAGCTTTGAAAACGGAACGTTTGACAACCATGATTTTTTTTTTTTTTTTTGTATCACACTGAAACCTCTTATTTTATTTCTTTTTAATTGTACCAGTTGAAAAGTTCGAAATTGGACCAGTTAACAACTGAATACACTCAAGTGTTGTATTTTAGTTTTGATTTTCCAAAATCTAAATTGTTATCACGGTTCCAAAATTAGATGTTATACGCATATCTAGACAATTAGAAAAAATAAAAGAAAATGCTGAATTTCTTTATTTGTGGTAGCAGTAATATATATAATGTTAACCAGGGATTCGAGGTGGAATCGGATTATATTTTTTTACACTTGCTGGTACCGATATATTTAGGTGTCCCATTTTTAGGAATTTAATAAATGGTCACCTCAACCATAATCAATTCGTAAAATAGAATTAAAAATATAAAAGAAAGCAAAGAAAACCTTAACTTTCTGAGAACTAAATGGAAAATGGCAGGGTAAGAAGCTATGAAAGTGAATTTTGATTTTAACATACAGAATGTTTGACATAAAATCACAGCGCAAGACTGTTGGTCTTGTGTCATTTCTATACATGTTGAATAATTTTCTTTCAACGTTTTCTAACAGTTGGGTTGTTACGTATATCTGTTGTGTTTTCTAACATTACTGTAACAAATCGCAATTGCATCGATATTATTTTACCAAATTACCCATGACGGTGCTCTAACATGAAAGACGAGAGTTAGGATTTTTTTTTTTCTCTTTCGAAACCGATATAAGGAGGGCATCTCGTACCCTACGATACTGTTCCAAAATCAAGGTTTGAGAACAAAAGATATCCTTTTATTTTAGCGAAGAAAAAACAATAAAAAAAGCAAAAAGGAAGAGACCGAGCAAAAGAGTCTAGAGTGAGAGTTCTAAAATCGTCATCAGAACCTGGACTCCAGCCAGATAACCTCCCACCTTCTGGGAAGTCGGTGATTCCTCCCTGAGCATGGTTGCTGGAATTGCTCGAATGAAAACAGACTGCAATCCGTCGCCAACTTGGCGCTCTTTTTTGTTGTTGACAAGGGGTGGGGTGAGAAGTGCTGCCGACACCTGTATTGAAACGTGCCCTCTTTTTTTTGTTTTTATAATTTGTGGTTTTGAGGAGACAAGAGTTGTTTTTAAATTCGTTAAGAATACATAATTTTTAACGACACTCACTTCCATTTCATGGGGTCTCGAATTGCAGAATTTTACGTTCACACCTCATAATTTTTTGATGGGAGAAAATCAGAACTCCCGTTTTATGGGGGTCTATTTGCCTCTCTCTTCCAATATCCTTCCCCTAGAAGTTCAGTTTCATATAAAAATAATTAAAAAAAAAAATAATAAACGGGCAGGGTATCAAAAGACGTTGTAAAAAAAAAAAAAAAAAATCAAAAACGGCCTGTTTTGCCACCGACCGTAAAATTGCATCCCGAACCCTTTCTATTCTAGTAATGGCTCCCTTTTAAATCAAAGTCATATACCACATTTTACCTTATGACGGCTTTGGGCCATGAATAAGATGGGTAAAATTCTTCCCCATAAATTTTTTAGGAGGGCTCTGCCATACGCGTCATGCACACTCCCTACCCCCTATCAAGCCCTAGTTGCGGCTCTGCTTCTTGATCTTAATTGGGGATTAACACGACTAGCACAAGTCTAGTTGAACCTAATCTGATTCTGGTCCTCGCTTTTGGATTTGGATTTAAAGGCAGGAATATTTGGGGCTTAACATTCCAATGAAATACACCTAAAAATCTGTTGCTTTTACAGTGTAATTCTGGCAGAAGTGGTTCCAGTTTAAAACTGTAAAAACACAGTAATAAACTAAAACTAGCTATTTTACAGTTTATTACTGTAAAACTGTCAACTTTACAGTTGATTACTGTAAAACTAGCAATTTTACTATTTATTATCATAAAATTAGCTGTATTATACTACAAAAACAACAGTATAATACTGGCAGCCGAGGTTCCAGTTTAAAACTGTAAAATGAACAGTAATAAACTGCAAAACTAGCAATTTTACAGTTTATTACTGTAAAATTATTATTAAAGCAGCTGTATTATACTGTAAACATCTATTTTTTTTGCAGTGTATTAGATTTAAGTTATTTTTTAAAGTTTTGAGAAGCAAAAAAGAACACGACAATCTTTCCTTTTTGATTAGAAGTGTATGCTTTCTTCACAAATGTTTAAAATGTGGTCTTCGACGAATGATGTCATCGAGTGCTCCTCCCCAACGCTACCACTGCATTTTCTACAGCTAAACGGCTGTTCAGATACATATCTGATATAGCAATCTGGTGATTTTTCAAAATGCCCGACTCAGATCATTTGCTTCTCCCCCCCCCCCCCCTCACCCGCCCCCTGCATGATGCCTGCACTGATGGGTATCAGCTGGCGATGATAAAACCGTCAACAAGTCCTCATATCTGCCTGTGCCAACCGCAAAGATAACGAAGTCTTTTCCTCTGTTGCAGATGTAAAAATCAAATAGTAATTCTGGAAAAAAGTTTTAAAAAAAATGCGCAATTCGATTGTTACGTCAAATCTCGCGGACTTTGCACCATCGGATGAATGTGCAGGAGGTAAATATGAGCCACTCTCTCTCTTTATCAGTGGCGAATTATCTTTGATGTGAAGGCGTGCCAGGCGCCTCGGCAGCATGATGAGACTGAAGTCAGATTTAGTGATTCATATGGTGTCGGGATGGAGACCGAAGGGAAGCTTAGGCGCAGATTTCAGAAAAAGGGGAGGGGCACCATTTAAGATTTCCAGTATGAGGTGTCCACCAATGTCACTGTTTGTTTTCCAACATATTTGACTCCCTCCTGCTTTTGTCATTACCTCCTCCGATTTCATAAAATCCTCCTCCAGGCCGGTCATTTTAAAGTTTTCGGGGGTGGAGACAGGCAAAAGGTACCGGAAACAAGGGTTACTTGGACCCTGGGGGGTTACTTGAGCCCATTACAAAAAATGATAAAATCTGGGTTTGGTACTTATTAGTTGAAGACTTGCACGTAGTTCCTCGTTTCTCCACTAGGCAGTCTCTAACGCTAATACCAAACCCAGATTTTATCATTTTACTGTTGGGCTCAATAACCCCCTAGGGTCCAAGTAACCCTTGTTTACGGTATCTACTTAATGCATTTTATGGGGAAAATGCACCAAAATACATTATTACATTATGTTATCAATGATCAGGGCGGGATCAAGTGACCCCCATCTCTTCTGATCGCCCAAATAATAGGTCTGCCCTCCTCCCCCTAATGTTGTGAATTACTGAAATCCAATTCTTTTTTTTTTTTTTCATTGTGTTTAAACTTTCCAAAAATTTTATCAGTTATTTTAAATGTTAAATACGTTATCTTATTAACCTTCTGCACTCAATACTTTTACATCATTCTTAATTTTGAGCATCCTTAATTAAACTATAGATCAAACCTTTAATCGGATGGGAAAATAGTGTGCACGAAATGTTTTTTCCTGATGGTCATGTCTAAAAGTTGACAAGTATGGAGTGGTTGAGAATGATTGATCAGTCTTTTAGAATTAGTACGATTTAAATTGTGTTGAAATTAAATTAATCATGGATGTACGCATCCAATACACGCATAAAAATGATGAGTTCAGAAATAATTTATTGTATAACATAGGAAAGTGTAATTCATATAATTATTATAGTGATCTGTTGCTTTTATGTGTGTTTAATGTACTATATATGCATATTGTAAAGGAATTGAAAGCTGCTGAAGAAATCGTTGAGGGATTTTGTAGAGTGTAATTGATCGTTCACTTTTTTGGAGCACATTGGTATATTAAATCCAAATTCTCACCAATAGCATTTAATCTGACCCATGTTTTATTTTTTATGCTTCATTTTTGTTTATGATTTCTCAAACAACTGCATAAAACTATGGATATTTTGATTTTGAAATGTTTTGCTCCATGCATTAAAATATCCTTTTCTATGGATTATTTTGCTAATCTTATTTTAAAATTCTGAAATTGTTCCATTCTAATTTTAATGCGCATAGCTGCCTACATTAAGTACTTTATGGAAAACGTATAAAAATTCCTTGTCTAATAAATCTGTTTTAAATTCATTGATTTAAGATATTATAAATTATGCCTAAGATGCCCTCATAAAAGCATTGTACAACATTTGAAATTAATGATGTTAAATTTATTTCATTTTAGTCAAAAATTCCCCCTGTAGAATAATTTGGTTTTTATTGCTAAGCAAACAATAAATAATTCTTACCAATACTGGTAATCTTCGCGTATTTTATGACTTTTTAGGCATTCCTATTTTGGCAGCTATGCTCTTTGGAATTCAGTCGGAACACTTAATTGTTTTGCAATTTATTTTAACAGACTTTTAATTTTTTCTAATTACCATTTTCAGCTACTGGTGGCTGCTTAAAGAAGAAACTTGACACTGGTATCGAAATTACTCAAAATGAACCCCTCAAACAAAATTCAGCTAGCAATGATTTGGTTTTCAAAATCCAAAAGAACGAGCCTTTCACTGTTTCTAATTCTGCTTATGAGGAAACTGAACGAGAACACGTAGACATGTCAAAATCCCTCAACGATACTAACAAGGGTCTCCAAGCGGAGGTGAACAACAATTTGGTAAAGTTAGTTCCGGATGAAAACATAAGTACAAATATAGCCATGAAGATCTTTTTTAACGCCATTTCGAAAGAAGAGGGTTCATCGAACAAGAATGTGAACGAGAATGCTTCCTTTGCGAACAACGTTTCAGTATTAGTGGCGGGAAACAGGCAAGATAGTCGTCCGCAGTCTGATGAAGCAAAAGATGCCCATTCTGGTACTTCCTCGCCGCACAAGCGCAGCAAATCTGTTCCATCCTCCATTGTCACCACCTCAGCCCTTTCTTCTACATTTGTTAAATCTGCACCCCTTGTTAGCAACTCATCTGTGATAGAGAGCGAAAGCTCGAAGCCCGAAAGCGATCCGGACGCTGCTCAAGAGAAGCTCAACTCCGAAATTTATATCGCGCAAATGTCCGGGACTGCTCCGGGCATCGAGAAAGAATCGCAGCAGTTGAACTACAGGGTCTCCACCTCGGTTGTCGAAAGCAGGAACTCTTCGCAGCAGCCAATCATCGAGGAGGACCAGAAATGTCACTTGCCCAGCTCGGTCTACGGCACGTCGGCTTCCAATATTGAAAAAGTGCTCACGGGTCTCCAAGTGCCAGAGACGAGTAAGGATGGGTCCTTGATGCTGGACTTTGGGAAAGTTAGCTTCTTGCAAGAAATGCTAGAAAAGAAATCCGGTGAAAACAGAGCGGCTGATTTGGGTCCTGGCAAATCTATGTGCAATGAAGAGTCTCGCGTGGATGAGTCAAAACTGGAACAAAAGTTCAACCCTTCATGCGAAAAATTTTCTTTTGCCACGTCTTTCCATAAAGAGGATCGCTCCAATGTGATTACGCCAAATTGCAATAAGTTAAAATTACATATTCCTGAATTCTTGAGTACTGATGATTCTAATTCTTCGGTTTTGTCTGCAGAGTCGCAAAAAGTTGTTAAATGTCCCAAAATCACTAGTCCTCAAATTTTAGAGCAGCACATAAGCAAGATCATTTCGGAGAATGCAGCTATTGTTGAAACATTAGATCCCATGTGGTCGCGCCGTTATTTTAAGCAAAATAGTGTAAATATCTCTCCAAATTCTGATTGCGAATCAAAAAAGCAAGGCATTTCTTTAAAATTAAATAACTATAATGACGATAACGTGACGAATGTGTCGGTGTCCACGACTACTTCTAAATTACAATCAGCTCTGTTAGGTGGATCTTCAACAGAATCGCTTCACACATCTCCAAAAAGATTGTTGTCCAACAAAACTTCGTCGCCAAAAGAAAAGTCATTCCCACTCTTGAACGCATCTCCTCCCAATGTTATTCCTACTGTTAATACTTACTCAAAAATTGTTTGTTCTGTTTCTGAAGAAGAATTGAAAGGAAGTGCCATTAAAAGTCTGCTAAGCTTGAAGCGAGGTCGGTATACAAAACGCAAAAATACGTCGACTTTGGATCAGGCTTTCTACAGTCAAAGTCCTCAAAATCCCGAAGGAAGCATCATTAAGGATTTGCTTTTGAAAAGCAAGTCAAAAGAAGAATCAAAGTTGCTTTTGGATGTGAACGGCACAAACCCCATGACCTCCTCTTTTACAGTAGACGTAGAAGGTCATTCAGATAAACTTTTTCATCT
Organism: Uloborus plumipes; assembly: GCA_038373865.1. Lineage (NCBI taxonomy): Eukaryota > Metazoa > Arthropoda > Arachnida > Araneae > Uloboridae > Uloborus > Uloborus plumipes. The sequence goes on along the minus strand of JAXGGA010001782.1, from coordinate 3,898 downwards.
CAAATGTTCTTACTGTAGCTCAGAGTTTTTAGACAAGTATAATCTTGATGTACATCTCTCTTTTTGTAGAAATTCAGGAACACAGCTGCATACTCTCAGGGATACTGCTGACAAAAGAATCAAAGAAACACACGCACAAAACAAGCAGTCGTCGACTGAGTTTCAGTACAAATTTGATACGAAAGGACGAACTGCTGAATCCAGATTTGAATCTATTTTAGATAACGCGAATGACGGTCCGATTTTGAAGAAACAGTTACTCTTGCCTTTATCAAAAAGTCCACCTCTGAAGAAGAGAAAAGTCTCTGACTCCGTATTATTGCCATCGTTTCTCAATGACAAGTCTCCCGAGCCACTGAATGGGAAGAGTGATATGTACAAGAACATTTCCTCAAACTCTTTTAGTGATTTAACTCTCTCTCCCCACAGGGGGCGATCGCAAAGTGTCCATTTGTTTGGTGGTGAAGTGCAGGTCTTAGATGGCTCTCAAACTAAAAGAATTAAAATTAAATCTAGTATTCCTGGTGCCTTTTCATCTTTGTCTAACAGGACTTCAGACAGTTACGGCTCGAAAAAATCCACCTCCCTCGAGGAACTGGAAATGGACAGACGAGGTAAAAGTTTACCAGGCGTGATTGTGACAATTGCTCAACCTGTTCATAACTCAGGAGGTACTGTCCATTTGCCAAGTAGATCATCTTCTAGCGTATCACCGGTAGTATCGATCCCTACGAACTTTTCCGGTATTTCCAAATTGGAAAATTCTTTACGAACTGACTTCTCCGTTATCTCTTCAAATTTGGACTTGGCAAAATCTTCGATTAAGAAAAAAGAAAACACTGTTTCTCTTAGCCGACCCTTTTCGTTTTTTCCTGGACCTGATACTATTTGTCCTGGTACGATAGGTTTTGAAATTCCTATATCTCAAACCCATGGATCTACAATAAATTTCCCAAACAGTGAGACGTCATCTTCACTCAAAATGGCAAAAACCATTTCTTATTCTTCAATCTTTCCATCTGCACCGAAATGCTTAGACATGCCATTCTCTTCCTGCAATGAGAAAGAATCTGAAAGCAGTCCCATCGTACCGACTGTCATCTTCACACCAAGCAGTCCAACCCATTCGAAAAACGAAAACGAGAGACCATCTTCTGAAAGCATATCACAACAGCCCATGAAAAAATTCCTCGCCCCTGCCAGACCAACATCACTATCTTTGAAGGAAAAACCCTTCACGATGGTGGGATCTACTTTAATCAGTCCAGAAACACCCAGGCCGAAAAAAAGTTGCATCCAGCTTTACCTTAACGGCCACGCTTACACTTATTTGGGATTGAAGTGTTCTACCAGATCGACATATTGTTGCATTTACCGTCCACAACCCATGTTCATTCTCCAAGAGACCAATCCCAAGCTGTCTATGTATTCAAATTGGCAGGTTGTTCCGGCAAAAGAAGAACTGTCAGGCTATACCCCAGGTCAGATGATTTCTTTGTATTGTTCCAAGCAGAAGAGTGACATGAAGTCTGTTGTGACTTTGGCCAAATTAGGGGAGCCGTTGATTTTCACCCACTCCAGTTACTGGACTTTCCGATCCAAAGATCAGTCTGAGAAGAACAGACTCTGCGCAACCGCTGATACTAGTCAAGCCGAAGAAGATGATTCTACGGAACATCCGCAGGTAATTTGAATTGGGGAAAAATAAACTAAAAAACATAAATATTTTCCGCTTAGACGCTATTCAAAATAATTTTTGAAAATACATTAATTTGTTTTCTTTTTCCAAAAATTCTGCTTTATCTCGCATATATATATATTTCAATGGAACATAGTAAATAATTTTCTGAAGAATGATGAAAAAAATTGGAACATAGTGGTAGGAAAAGAATTTATAAAAGGTAAAAAAGAAAAAAATAAAAGCTGCAGCGCCTCTTGTAAAAAGAAAAAAAAGTACCATTTTCTCCCCCACCCCACCCAACAGCGCATTTCATTTTCTCCAATTCTAGGTGGATCTCTCAAGTAAAAACTCATTGATATTTTTAGTTTTAGAAAACGGAACTACTTGGGGGGGGGGGGGGGACTTTTCCTCCATTTAAGAAAGCAGCCAAAATGCTTTGTGAAAATAGCGAAACATAGCATGAAAATCATTCTCTCTTCAAAATAATGTTAAAAATCTTCAATATATGAAGAAAAAATAGAGATTTTCCTGCTATTATATCTGTCTACAGTATCAATTTCTATGATGTTATTGATATTACTAGGTCCCGTATATACATTTACAGTTTTAGTGAAAAAAGTAGTTTTTTATACTTTCATTGTACTTGTGTACTGGAGAAGTAAATCAAATAGATTGCATCATCAAAGTCAGGTATTTTCATGTGGGATATATACCGAACACAAAAAAGGATATTTAAAAAAATAAATACAAATTAAATAATGAATGATTTTAATTTCAATAAATTCCTAGATACATTGATTTGCCCTAGGAATTTCAAAAAATGTACATTTTCGAAGTGGACACCCCCCCCCCTTTTTTTTGTTTTTGTTTTTTTCGTCTATCTTTCCCAACTCTGGATATGTTGCTTGCTGTGCTAATAAAAATATTTTTACAACCTCATCGCGACGTAATTGTAGTGCTAAAATAGGGGTTAGATTCTATAGATAAAAAAATACTTCATTCTCGTGATAGACAAATGTATGATACGATTAATGTGTAATTATTTCAATCCATATGCACAATGTGTGTAAAAAATATGAATAAACTTCGTGTTTACGAAAAATTGCTGGTTATGATGGTTTTCCGGCAGTCATTAATCATTTTCCTCCGTAATTATTTGCAGGTCATCAACACATCCATAATCACTCGCATCACTTTCATGATAGGGTCTTCGTTCATAAACAAATCAGAAAGATAATTAGTCATTGTCAAGGAATGACTCAAAATCTTCAATGCGAAAGTTTTCAGTTGCGTGTGTCTTTGATGTCGATATCTTCATTGATTTCATCTCCCCTTATAATTTTTAAAAGCTCCTTCTCAGTGAGCTGTGAATTGTGAGAATTTATTCACTTTAACTTCCGAGAAAGAGCTCTGGAACCATTCGCATAAAATGTCTCCAGTATCTCAGCCAAGCTCACTTATCAGCACGCCAAAACATGAGCGCTCAAATGCGAAATTTTAAGAGGGAGGGGAGTGGCTTGGATATTTTCCCCATGGTTTAGCAGGATATTTTTCGTATTTAAAGCAATTTCAGTGCAGAAGAGTTATTAAAAGTTGACATTTTCAATCATATTCAATAATGGGTGAAAGCGAGATTTTTTTGTATTTCTGTCGAAAAAATAGTACTAAAAGCAAGGACTACTAATTTCTGAGGGGCTTGTAAGGGATTGAACCCTCACTTGTTCATTGCATGCTATTTTAAATATCAGGAGTTTAAATTTGAAAGAAGGGAAACATTTATTTATTTGCAAGGGGGGGGGGGTGCTCATTCATGTAAAATCAAATTCCATCTCATAAAACAAGACTTCAAATCTTTAACCGTGTATAATCAAATCCGCTAAAATGTGGGTCTGCTCTCTGCTGTGATATGTTTTAAATGCTTGTATTAAAAGATAATAAATTTTAAAATCATTGCAAACATTAGCAGTGATGAATATGGAAATGTATTTTGCTGTAAACGAAAAGTTGAGAAAGAATCCCCCAGAGTAGGTCTCTCTGAAAAGAATGTATGCCGCGATATGCTCTTCGTGTTAAGTGTAGAGAGCAAAGGTTGTTTTCTCTGCATCGACACTGTGCTAGCAGAGAAAAGGCTTTTAGAGAATTATTCTCTCTGAAACTAGTAGTGCGACATATACATCCATTTAAAAACATTGATGTTCTGAAAGATCGATGTTTTGA